>JAXCGZ010011741.1:47500-55000 GCA_037179515.1 Halocaridina rubra
AGAGAGAGAGAGAGAGAGAGAGAGAGAGAGAGAGAGAGAGATATCGCATTTACATTACCAAAGGTTGGAGCCCTGACTATTGGGTTCCTGAGAGAAGAGGAAGACTAAAGTCCCTTAGAATTAATATTAAATGTCTTTTGGATATTCCTCTTGACAATCAGAGACAAACGACAGACTCTAATTTCTCAGTTGGGGGCTTATTAGGATTGTAATTGAGAGAAGAAATAATAAAATTGGAGACTTAATGTATAGAGTGTCATAGCCTGTGCTTCTCTCTCTCTCTCTCTCTCTCTCTCTCTCTCTCTCTCTCTCTCTCTCTCTCTCTCTCTCTCTCTCTCTCTCTCTCTCTCTCTCTCTCTCTCTCTCTCTCTAAGACTTGCTATGAATTTGTATTCATGTGAGATCTTTTTTTTTTAGCTGCAAGATAGGCATTTTGTCTCTTTCTTTTTTTTTTTTTTTTTAGATTCTCCACCCACGGATGGGTGGAACGGGTCATGGAGGACCCATTTTTGTCTATCGGAACCTGATCTCTTGAAAATACTGAGGCACCATTAAACCTATTGATCATATTGTATACTCAATGAGTCTTCTAAGTTCTAAGCTGACAAAATCTACCATCACGCGGAAAATGAGCTTTTCCTCTGTTTTTTTCACAGAATACATTTGCCCAAGAAAATAAATCGTATATAATTATTCTTATTTATGAGTCCATTACGTTTATACCTCTAACTTTTCTTCCAGATTTCGTAAGTAGAGGCTCTGATTTCAGATCTCACAAAAAGAGAGTTTCGGCTTTCCTGCAGCAAAGTCATTCGCTACAGATAATAAATCTCGCTTCCAAGCTATATAATAATTATCCTCTGTCATTAATCATAGTTTATCAGAGTGTTAAAAATCATTTATTTTTAATTCCCAAAGTTCAATAACATTTGCTCTCTTACACTGAAATTTATTGTTGCCAAATGCAGGTATCACTGTTTTAAACTTCCGATGCTAACCATGTTTGACTGGAATTGCTATTTTTAATACATGCAGTAATTAATGGTAATGTTACAATAGCAATGTAATTTTGATCCAGCATTAATTAAAGCTATATAAAAGAATATGAGAATAATATGAACTTTTTCTTTTTGCGTTTTATGTGTCACTATTAATCGAATGTTTGAAATGGGGAATGAATGCTGAATGCCTTTCCTAAAACCTCAGTATGGACTCAAACTCTGTTTGTCCCTTCCAGAATTCATTGCTCCAACCACTGCACGACCACGGTCCCCAAACGTATAAGAACATTAATGAATAAAATAACTCCTGCAAACTTTGTCTCTTTTATAAGGCTTATAATAATTATGCTCGTTATAAGGAATGGAATTCATCCTCTGCATTGCTTGTATTCTCATTTAGTAGACGCTGTTGCTCCTGAACTTATCCATGAAATCCTGTATAAAACAACATACATATGCAATGACCGTAATCCCCATTGTGAAAGGGGTGGCTGAGTCAACACACATACACCAGGTTCCAGCACACTTCGATCACCCCTTTTAGGTCGTTAGGGATAAGGGGCTGCCACGACTCCCCCACTACCCTTCTACGGACACCTACAGGGTATGTGGACAAGATTCAACTGCTGTGAGGCCTGATAGCCGCAGTTACTTTACTTCATCGGTTCGTCTCATGGCACTCCCCCCACACCCACCAGTCCCAGTTTACTGTGCTAGCAGGACAGCGTAAACTTAACTATAAGAATGAGGTTGATGCCTTCTATATCAGAGAGAAGTAATTCTCTTTAAGCATCTAATAATTACCATTATGAGCAGAAATGATACCTACTTTTACATGGGGTGGGATCTGACAAAATAAGCAATGACAGTGCAGAAGTTGATCCCATCTAAATTACAATCACACCGCATCGTCTTAAGAGAGATGATATTAGGTGAAGTGGTGGAGGTACACCAGATGCAGCTGTCTGATCAAACAGTTGAAGATCCTTGCCCATTTGCCCAGTGGGAGATCCAGTTTTGGTGGTGGGGGAAATGCAACAGCCCTTTATCCGCAAGGAGCTAAGGGGAGTGATTGGTGTATTTTAACTTCTGTTGAATGTGTGTGCTGTAACTCAGACACCCATTTACAAGAGTGATTGCGGTCATTGAATATTTATTAATTTCTGTATAAGGGAACATAAAATAGTTTAAAAAAAAAAAGTGTCATACGAGATCCGTATCAGTCAAGAAAAATTTTGCTAACCCTGATTCTACACAATCCAAACATGTATCGCACGGGGATTCATATCAAAAGTTTAGTTTAGTTACTAACACGAGAAGAAGTGGCTGAATATGAAAATTTGTTCCTTCAGTGTAGATGCAACACTGGTTATGATAGTTTTTAGTGAATGAAAAATGATATACATTTTTGTATAATCTTATAATAAAATCAAATTACTTTGGCTATTGGACTTTGTAATGAATTTTGTTACACAACGCATTAAATAGCTTGATTCATAGCCTTAACTTTATATTCCTCCATTTTATCTGCACAACTTCCCATTAATAAGTGGGGGCTACTTTTGTCAGCAGTCTCATTGAAGAAGGCATGGATGTCGCCCTCAGATTTTACGCACTAATGCCGTTCCTGACACAAAACTATCTACATTTATATTAAGTCGGTGTGTCTCATCAGCTTCTTGAAGGTGAGGCGTTTGGCCCTGGCTTAGTTTTACTGTGAGATGTCCTTCCTGCTACCAAACCTCTACATATTGACGATATTGCTGTTTTTCGTTTGCCCTCAAGAGTTTTGCACTAGATAACCTTCCTGGCACAAAATCATCTTCACATAGTCGCTGTATCGCATCTGACTCTTGGAAGTAAGTGTATACATTGAGCTCAGGAGTTGTACGGCAAGATGTCCTTCCTGATGCTAACTGTTTACATTTAAGTGAAATCAATTATCCTTTTTAATATCTTAGAGTAAAATATGAAAACTTTACTCATTCTTACCGCCATATGCCCATCCTGAACAACCCTCCATGTGCATGAGGTCACTGTGTCTCATTAGCCTCTGAGAGGTTCTTTTTTAAGCTTTACCTTAGTTTTCCAGACACATGCCCTTTCTAACAATAGCCCTCTCCATTCATCCGTGCTTGAGGTCAACACCAATTTGAGTTTACTTGGTTCTATAGTGGTATAAGCCTTATATATGATAATGACCCCATTACTTACCTCGTAGATGTGAATAAAACCAAAGTTTTCATGAATTATATATATTTTCAAAGCTTAAGTGCTCCTTTATATATATATATATATATATATATATATATATATATATATATATATATATATATATATATATATATATATATATACATATATATATATATATATATATATATATATATATATATATATATATATATATATATATATATATATATATATATATATATATATATATATATATATATATAATATATATATATATATATATATATATATATATATATATATATATATATATATATATATATATATATATATATAATATCCACCTTTAGTTTATATTCACCAGAAAGATTCAGTATCTCTGCGAAGTTTCCAGAGTTGCTGTAAGATGGACCCCCAGCATCCTTATCTCTGGCCTCTGCTCTTTACTTTCAGAGTTGGCAGAGTAATAAAATTTGGCTTTACCCCGTCTTTCTGTTCTCTGATTTCCAGTTTTCTTACTGACCGTTTCATATCTGTAGTTGCTGATGGTACGACATCTAGCCCTTTCTCTGTTACCAGTGGTGTTCCACAGAGCTCTGTTCTTTCACCTACTCTCTTCCTTCTCTTCATCAATGATCTTCTACAATCCCCATCTTCCTCGCTTCTTCATGCTTTTGCTGAAGATTCAACCCTTCACTTTTCCTCTGCCTTTTCTTCACAACCCTCATCTGCTACTCGTAATCAGTCTCGTATCACTCTTTCTTGTACTCTCTTCTCCGATTTGCGTAGGGTATCTGAGTGGGGCACTCAAAATTTAGTTAAATTCAATACCTCCAAGACACAGTTTCTAGCTATCTCTTTATCTTCTTTTCCTCCTGAAAACGCAATTGTCTTTGAGACTAATGAAATTTTCCTTCTTAATTCTATCAACACGTTAAGAATCCATATAACCTCTAACTAGCCTTGGAGTAATCACATAATCCAAATTTCTGAATGTTCATAAAAAAAAATTGGGTGTTCTGTTTTGCTTCCGTCATTACTTTTCTCTTTACAGCTACTTAAAATTTATAAAGGTCTTATCCGTCCCTGCTTAGAATACTGCTCACACATCTGGGGTGCTTCTTCTTATACTTATCTCCTTGTTAGGGTTGAAATTAAGGCAGTCAGATTCATTAATGAACCTTCTCTTACTTTTAATCTGGATTCTCTCTCTCTTCGCCGTAAGGTATCTTCCCTTTCTCTTTTCTATCGCTTCTACTTTCCTGATGAGTTAGCGAGTTGCATCCCTCCCCCACTGCCAAGGCCGCTTAACACTCGCCAAACGGCCTCATATCACAGGTACTGTGTAAAGATTTGTAGCTCGCAGATTGGTCAGTGCAACGGCTTTTTCTTCTCATCTACCTCCATACTCTGGAACTCTCTTCCTTCTTCTGACTTTCCTAATTCTTATGACCTATCATCCTTCAAAAAGCAGATCTATCGTCATCACAGGACCTAGTCCTCCATATCTCTGGATCCTCTGTACTTTCACTATTTTTTCTGTTTGTCAATTTCCTTTGAGTGATATTATTTCATCTCTGGTTTGTCCTTAAACTTTTTCTTTTCCTTCATCTTGGTGTTTTCATATAGAATGCGTTCATCCATAGTATAGCATATAAAAGCTATAAGGTGAATTTCCCTTTTAGAGCTTCAGTGGTGTACTTGGTAGCATCTTGGCATAGTAATTATATGACCTCGCTTCAAGTCCCGGTGGGGGTAAAAATTATATATAAATATATATATATATATATATATATATATATATATATATATATATATGTATGTATGTATGTATGTATGTATGTATGTATGTATGTATGTATGTATGTATGTATGTATGTATGTATGTATGTATGTATGTATGTATGTATGTATGTATGTATGTATGCATGTATGTATGTATGTATGTATGTATGTATGTATGTATGTATGTATGTATGTATGTATGTATGTATGTATGTATGTATGTATGTATGTATGTGTATATATATATATATATATATATATATATATATATATATATACATATATATATATATATATATATATATATATATATATATATATATATATATATATATATATATATATATATATATGTATATATATATATATATATATATATATATATATATATATATATATATATATATATATATATATATATATATATACATATATATATATATTAGATCTAATATCCACCTTTAGTTTATATTCACCAGAAAGATATATATATATATATATATATATATATATATATATATATATATATATATATATATATATATATATATATATATATATATATATATATATATATATATATATATATATATATATATATATATATATATATATATATATATATATATATATATATATATATATATATATATATATATATATATATATATATATATATATATATATATATATATATATATATATATATATATATATATGTATATATATATATATATATATATATATATATATATATATATATATATATATATATATATATATATATATATATATATATATATATATATATATATATATATGATCCGAGCAAAGAAAATTGTTTCATCATTCTTGGACATTAAGAAAATATAAAGCAAAGATCATGGATGGGGAATAATGTGACTTGTCAAATGTGAAGGAAAATAATAAATATGCAACGAATATCCAAGATTATTCAGTATAACTCACGGCATTTGAAAAGACTTGTAAAGTGAAGGAAGGCATAACATCAAACTGTCCTGGTCAGTGCTATGTAAGTTCAAAATAACTTCAGTTGTAGCATCGCCAAGTCAGGCTAGTGTCATGGCCACACACACATACACACAAACACACGCACACACACACACTTGCACAGACACACACACACACACACACACACACACACACACACACACACACACACACACACACACACACACACACACACACACACACACACACACACACACACACACACACACACACACACACACACACACACACACACACACACACACACACATATATATATATATATATATATATATATATATATATATATATATATATATATATATATATACAAGCACACACACACACACCAGGGGATGGGGCCTCATTAAGATTGTTATACACAAATACTGATGGATTAGCTGGTAAGGCAGTAGAATTAAAAGATAGGATTCACAACAGTAAGGCATATATAGTAGCAATTACAGAGACTAAGTTGAGTGAGGACATAAACAGTGTCACAGTTTTTCCTAAGGGCTTCAGAATACTAAGGGTTGAAAGATCTGAGAGGACTGGTGGAGGGATAGCACTGCTCATAAGTGAGAGGATTCAAGTTGAAGAAATAAACTTGGCTATAGAAAGTGAGTTCAGGGAATTTCTTGTTGCTCGCATAAATACTGGGTCAGAGAGCATTATAATAACTGTTGTATACAACCCACCAAGGAACCAAAATAGGCTTTAAGTTTATGAGGAAAGTTATATAGGTACTATTGAAGTCATAAACTCAGTTGTTAACATGGCACGGGGAAAAAATGTAGGATTTTGATTATGGGAGACTTTAATCATAAAGAGATAGATTGGATAAATCTTGACCCACACAGTGGTGAGGACTCATTCGGGGCAAGATTCCTAGATTGCGTACAAGGGAATTTCCTACACCAACATGTAATGGAACCAACAAGGGCCAGGGGTGGGGATGAGCCATCACTACTTGATCTAGTGTTCACAGATAATGTGTTGGATATTGAAAATATTGAGTATGAACCACCAATTGGAAAGAGTGACCAATGTGTGTTGTTGATGGAGTATATCATTGAAGATATTCTTCCTGAGAGTAGAGGCACTGAGGACATGAGGAGGAACTATCCGAAAGAAGATTACATCAAAATGAATGAGCTTTTTGCAGTTATTGACTGGAGAACCTTATTTTACAACAAATCTGTACAAGAAATGTATGACATCTTTTGTGAGAAATATGGGAAGATAGTAGATTGCTGCATACCTGTCACCAAAGTAGGTGTAATTCATGCCAGAGAGAAATGGTTCGATAATGGGTGTAAAAGAGCTAAGGAGTGGAGAGACAAATGCTGGAAAAGGTATAGGAGGAGAAAAAACATAAATGCCTGGCAAACCTACAAAAGAGCAAGAAATGACTACCTAAGTAAAAGGAGAGAGGCAGAGAGAGATTATGAGAGGGACATCACCAGGAAGGCTAAAGAAAATCCCAAGCTTTTCCACAGCTTTATCA
>JAXCGZ010011741.1:60000-65000 GCA_037179515.1 Halocaridina rubra
AGATGAAATGCCTGAGGAGAATGATTGGTGTATTTTGGTTGGATAGGGTTAGGAATGAAGTGGTGAGAGACAAGAGCGAGTGTGAGGAGAGAATTGGCAGCCAGAGAAGATATGAATGTACTGAGATGGTTTGGCCATGTGGAATGGATGGATGATGAGAGACTGCTGAAAAAGGTGATGAATGCGAGAGTTGATGAAGTTAAATGCCAGAGGGAGGCCTAGGTTTGGGTGGATGGATGGAGAAAGGAGAGCCCTGAATGATAGGAGGATGGATGTGAGCGAAGCAAGTGAGCGTGCTAGGAATAGGAATGAGTCGCGAGCGCTTGTCACGCCGCTCTGATGGACATCTGCTGGTACCACGGGGCTGCATCTTACAGATGTAGCCCTGTGGTAGGGGCAGTAGGGGAGTTGGCTTTCATGAAGCGAAGCAGATTGTGGAAGAGCTGGGAGGATGGGCTGTGGCACACCAGCAGTGCCATCTGAACGGTCACTGACTCCCTCGTCATTGCCCATGGAGCAAAGTAATCCCCTTATTGCTTCTTTTTTCATGTTGGCTACCCCCCATTGGGGGAGACAGCCAAGGTAGATGGATGAGTGATTATTATCATTATTATTATTATTATTAATATTATTATTATTATTATTTTTATTATTATTATTATTATTATTATTATTATTATGATTATCATTATTATTATCTTTATTATTACTTTCAGTATTATTTTTATTTTTATTATTATCATTATTATATTGTTGGACTACATCAGGGGTCGACATTGAGTCCATACCATTTCAACCTGGTCATGGATGTGATAGTGAGGGACGTACTGGAGGAGGCCCCATGGACTATGTTATTTGCAGACGACATAGTCTTGGTGGCGGAGACCAGAGATGAAGTGCAGGAGAAGTTGAACAAATGGAGGAACGAGTTGGAAAGTAGAGGGCTAAAGATAAGCCGGGACAAAACAGAATGCATGCAGATGGGAGAACAAAATGATTACAGTCAATTGTACTTGGCACAGGAGAGGCTGAAAAATGTGGAGGCTTTTAGGTAGTGGAGAGGAAGCATTGGACAGGAGAGAGTGGAAAAGGCTGATAAGAAACCGAGACCCCATATAGATATGGGAAAAGCGAGAGAAGGAGAAGATTATTATTATTATTATTATTATTATTATTATTATTATTATTATTATTATTATTATTATTATTATTATTATTATTATTATTATCTCATCGTTATTATCATCATCATCGATATCGTCATTGTCATCGTCATCGTCGCTGTCACCGTCACCGTCAACATCATCATCATCATCTTTATCATCATCATCATTATTATTATCATTACCATCATTATTATTAATACGCTAATATCTTTGTTCCTTCAGAGGGTGCAAGAATGCCTTCACCCTGTTCCCCTTAGCGTCGTAAAAGTCTACTAAGTGGGGGAGGGAGGTGACTTGGAATACGCTCCTTTGCATTATCCTCCCACAATGAGTCAAGATCTTTGCTTTCACCCAGCCATACCCCTTAAAAGGGGGGATTATGGCCTTAGTATAATAGATAGCATATCGGTGTATGTTCAACATTAAAAATATAAAGCCCCTGTGGAATCTAGGCTGAACTGAGAAGAAATTGAGAGAGAGAGAGAGAGAGAGAGAGAGAGAGAGAGAGAGAGAGAGAGAGAGAGAGAGAGAGAGAGAGAGAGAGAGAGAGAGAGAGAGAGAGAATGAACTATGAGAGGCAGAGATCACTCGGCTCCTCACTCAGACTGAACCCACCTTCAACCATTGGAAGGAAATACATACATACATACATATACCTTGGCTGTTTCCCCCTTTAATTGGGGGGTAGCCGGAAATACAGCAAATATTAAGTGTGATAACTAACTTTACCTCTTATCAGTATTTTCTCCCTTGAAATATTTTTTTTTTATTAGAAAGTAAGTTCTGAGTTGTAATTTGAGGATACATTATTTGTGTTAATGGATGCGGTCTTTTAAATGAAGAAGTATTTCCGCGTTTTCTGCCTTCCCATACTTGATGTGGCTTTCCGTTTTATGGGTAGCTATTAATCCCCTTTCCAGGAGTATACACAGATAGGTTGGAGCTGGTGAATTACAACTGGATGTCCTTCCTGATGCCCTACAGTGGCAATAAGCACATGTTTTTCTCTTTCTGAGCAGTGCCCTGGCCTCTGGGCTAACTTGTATGCTTTCTTTTTCTCAAACTTTTTCCTTTTCTTATTTATCTCTTTTTATGGATATTGGTGTTCTAAGTGAAAAAATGTGCGTTCTCTGCCTCCCATCGCTCATTCACTTTTTCTTTACATTTTGTTCTCTCTACCGGTATGGGGGGACAAAAATACCACCTCCGAGTTTCCCTACACATCGTAAAAATCAAGTGGTAATTGGGAGTTCCTAAAGCATGCTGTAGATAAATCCTTTAAGATATGAACTTGAATAAACTGCATCTTTAAATGCGTCATAACCTTTTATCCGATCGCATCAGCTTTAGAGGGAGAATTGAATATTGCAACATCGCATATTACTCGACATGCATTAGAGGATGAAATTACCCCCCCCCCTCGGCCACCTTTCGAAATTCCCTGGGTACGATAATATACTAAATGTAGGAAATGGTATAATTTTAGTACTAAAATTATGATTTTTATTACTCTGGGATATGCTTGTGGTAGTCCGCAGGAAATGTTTTTTTTAATCTAAAAACATTTGATTTATTTTTTATAGATTTTATTTTCCTCATACATGGTAAGTGTTTGCTAGCATACATTTTTTTTTATTTCACCTGCTATTAAAACTGCAATTTGGATGAATGCTTTAATTTTATTCTTTTTTTAAGGGGGGCAATTTTGATATTATTTTATATCCAGTTCTTTTATTTCTATTCATATTATTTTTATAGCTAATTTGTTAAGTACAAAAGTATTCGATAATATAAGATATTGATTTTAAGATTGGTATATTGGCCATGAGTCATGATACATAAAATGGGGAACAAAATCTTTCGCTTACCTTTTTTATGCAATATCTATTTAAAGAGTAAACTATTTAGTTTATCGTTGAAACTCATCTAATGAAAATTTTAATTACTTTGAATTCATATACCGAAATATTTTTCAAGAACTTCAGTCCAAAAATTCTTTACCCCAACGTAGTTGAGCTTAGCTGTATTTTTTTTTTAGCCTATCTGTATCTCATCTTAAATACAAAGGCCTCAATCCCCCTTCTAAAGTGGGTTCACTCTCAAACCACAAGAACTAGTTCCTAGTTTTCTGGTTGTAGTTTTCCTACCGGAACCCCCTTATTCTCTTTGCAAGAGAAAAATACGAAATGTTGGAGTCCCTGTTCCATCCTCACGCCCCATATAGTCAACATATATTACACACCATGGAACATGGAGGCTGCCTTATCCCCTCCCCCAGGAAAGGGAAGGAATAAACTTCTGAGTAATAGAGAAAGAGATAGTGAACAATGAGAGGCAGAGAACTTTCAACTCTTCACATGAATATTTCTAAATAAGAAATCGATTTAGTCATCTAAAAAAATAATATTTCTTGCCGCTAATGATAAAACCCACAGCTCAACACGAGGACTCGAAACTAAGTATGCATAATCTGTATTCAGAGCCTCTTTAACTTTAAAACGAAGATATTGTTATATAACCAACATCCTGAATAGCCTAATATCTTCTGACTATTCACTGAAAAGTCTTACGGTCTAATCCTGGTGTTGACTAGTGTGTGTGTGTGTGTGTGTGTGTGTGTGTGTGTGTGTGTGTGTGTGTGTGTATTTGCAGATTGCTTATTCTGAAGAATAAATCTTCTATAATATGCATATTTCGAAGAGAAATATCCAGGGGGCCGCAGTAGCTAAGCAGTAGAGCTCGCAAGTTGGAAAGTGACCAGCCTAACAAACGTGGGCTCGACTCTGGGAAAATAAATAAGAAGAAGAGAAAAGGAAAATGGAAAAGAAGAAGAGAAATAAGAAGAAAAATTAAATAAGAATAAGAATAAGAAGATTTTTAAATAATAATATAAATAAGAATAATAGTAATAATAATAATAGAAGAAGAAGAAGAGGAAAAAGAAGAAGAATGTTACTACTGGCCGTTCAAACCATAATATCAGTGCAAACTCTGTTTTGGGTTGGCAGCCCTGGTCCCCACGTCCTCTTCCCTGCCTACCGCTCCCCTAGTAGCACCGCTGATAATTATATGATGATATTTGAGTATGCCAATCATTATATTTCGCATCTTGCTACGCAAACGTTTTCGAGCACATCATATTTACACTTTTAAGTTTTTTTTTATAAGATTACTATCAACATAAGTGTTCGGAATGGAATCGTTTGAGTTGGATTTTCCCAAATGTAAGAAGTACGCAACAGGGCTGCCAACCCAACTCGGAGGTTGCGCTGATATTCTTGATTTGAACGAACATTAGTTTATATAAATAATATGTATCGGTTTCAGTGAGAAAGGGGGAGCTCCTGCTGTCCCAGATGTATTAGGTATTTGATGTCTCTTCATCTGTTCAGCCAATCAAGAGAATGGACATTGCAAATTCTATACTTCTATTTTCCTGGAAGGGGAAGTTTGTCTAGTCACGGACACCATGCATTTCTCCATTTTCATTGGAAATAATAGGATGAAAATTATACTCATAAAAATATGAAGCGAGAAAGATTTTTTTTTCCGTAAAGGCAAAAAACGAGGAAGATTTTGTCCTCCAGTGCATACAGAAAAAATGGTCAAAAAAGACTATTGTTGCCAACTGGAAATAGAAAGCAAAGGGGGGAATACTAATTCGTGGAAACTTACGGACAGCCAAGAGTTTTGTTTCATTTGTTCGAAACATTATTGTTTTCATTCCCCTAAGGGGACAAGAATACTTCCCCTGCTTGTCATAAAACTTGACTAAATTGGGAGAAGGGAAAGGACTGGGAATCCCCTCCTTTTATATTCTTCAGCCACCCCCGT
>JAXCGZ010011741.1:70000-71025 GCA_037179515.1 Halocaridina rubra
ATATATATATATGGCTCCATTTCCCATTGTAAATCGGGTGGTCTAGCCAAGAAGCACGCATTCACCACGATCCAAATATACCACAACCACTCCTCTTAGCTAAATGGGGATAAAGGGTTGCCACATTTCCCCCTCTACCACTCTGCTTGGGTCACCCACGAGGTTGGAAGCAAGATGCTTCATCACATAGCAACTCCCCTAACACCCGCCGATCACAAGTGTGACATCTCCCTTTAGCTCATGTTACCTATACATAATCATCCTCCACTCATTCCTATCTCTTGCACGCTTTCTTCCCTGCCCCACTGACATTCACGTGCATCCAATGCCCTTCTAAAACATCCAGCCATTTCATTATAGGTCTAACTCTTGGCCTTACTCCAGTCACTTCTGCACTCCACACTCTCTTCGCCATTCTTTCGTCACTCATCCTTTCCATGTTTCCACACCAACTCAATACTCGCTGATCTAACTTTCTGACACTGTCTTTCAACACCCGTTCTCTGCCTGACATCCTCATTCCTTATTCTCTTTATTATAGATACACCAGTCATAATTCTCGAACACCTTATTTCCATTACATTCAACTTTTCCCTTTCATCCTCTCTTGCATTCCAAGTCTCTGCTCCATACAATGCTGTCGGCACCATCATACCTATATATATCCTTCTCTTTGCATTTATTCCCAAATACCTAATTCTCATTGGACCTATCAACCCATCTAGACATCTACTAGCTTCCTTCACTCTGTGATTTACCTCTGCATCCGCTCGTCCACTCCTTGATACATGCGACCCCAGTTACTTAAAACTCTCCACATTTTCAAGACAACTCTCATTTCACTCCTACATTCAGTCCGCCAATATTAACATTCCACGTGCATCACATGACTTTACTTTTATCAATATATCACCTACAACTACCTTCTTTCACACACCATAAGAAACTCAGTTAGCAAACATGCTTCAGTCATTCTCAGTATCAGTCTATCTCTTTTTTATTCAGTTCATTCACTTTTATCATCT
>JAXCGZ010011742.1:0-10000 GCA_037179515.1 Halocaridina rubra
ATATATATATATATATATATATATATATATATATATATATATATATATATATATATATATATATATATATATATATATATATATATATATATATATATATATATATATATATATATATATATATATATATATATATATATATATATATATATATATATATATATATATATATATATATATATATATATATATATATATATATATATATATATATATATATATATATATATATATATATATATATATATATATATATATATATATATATATATATATATATATATATATATATATATATATATTATATATATATATATATATATATATATATATATATATATATATATATATATATATATATATATATATATATATATATATATATATATATATATATATATATATATATATATATATATATATATATATATATATATATATATATATATATATATATATATATATATATATATATATATATATATATATATATATATATATATATATATATATATATATATATATATATATATATATATATATATATATATATATATATATATATATATATATATATATATATATATATATATATATATATATATATATATATATATATATATATATATATATATATATATATATATATATATATATATATATATATATATATATATATATATATATATATATATATATATATATATATATATATATATATATATATATATATATATATATATATATATATATATATATATATATATATATATATATATATATATATATATATATATATATATATATATATATATATATATATATATATATATATATATATATATATATATATATATATATATATATATATATATATATATATATATATATATATATATATATATATATATATATATATATATATATATATATATATATATATATATATATATATATATATATATATATATATATATATATATATATATATATATATATATATATATATATATATATATATATATATATATATATATATATATATATATATATATATATATATATATATATATATATATATATATATATATATATATATATATATATATATATATATATATATATATATATATATATATATATATATATATATATATATATATATATATATATATATATATATATATATATATATATATATATATATATATATATATATATATATATATAGCACATTACATATGTGAAAACATGATTTTATTTATTTTTTTTTTTTTTACCCCGACCGGGACTCGAACTTAGGACTTATGATTACTAAGTCAAGGCGCTACCACTACACCACAGAAGGTTAAAAGGAACCCAACCTTATAGCTTATATCTGCTATACTTAGGAATGAACGCATTCTAACTGAATGCCACTATGTTCATATTACAGATTCCCCAACCTCACTCGTGGCTTCATTTTAGCATTTAATTCAATTCCCAATCTCATTCGGGCCATGAAATATCAAATAAGCACATTACATATGTGAAAACATGAATCATTTTTTTTACCCCGACCGGGACTCGAACCTAGGACTTATGATTACTAAGTCAAGGCGCTACCACTACACCACAGAAGGTTAAAAGGAACCCAACCTTATAGCTTATATCTGCTATAGTTAGGAATGAACGCATTCTAACTGAATGCCACTATGTTCATATTACAGATTCCCCAACGTCACTCGTGGCTTCATTTTAGCATTTAATTCAATTCCAATCTCATTCGGGCATGAAATATCAAATAAGCACATTACATATGTGAAAACATGAATATATATATATATATATATATATATATATATATATATAATATATATATATATATATATATATATATATATATATATATATATATATATATATATATATATATATATATATATATATATATATATATATATATATATATATATATATATATATATATATATATATATATATATATATATATATATATATATATATATATATATATATATATATATATATATATATATATATATATATATATATATATATATATATATATATATATATATATATATATATATATATATATATATATATATATATATATATATATATATATATATATATATATATATATATATATATATATATATATATATATATATATATATATATATATATATATATATATATATATATATATATATATATATATATATATATATATATATATATATATATATATATATATATATATATATATATATATATATATATATATATATATATATATATATATATATATATATATATATATATATATATATATATATATATATATATATATATATATATATATATATATATATATATATATATATATATATATATATATATATATATATATATATATATATATATATATATATATATATATATATATATATATATATATATATATATATATATATATATATATATATATATATATATATATATATATATATATATATATATATATATATATATATATATATATATATATATATATATATATATATATATATATATATATATATATATATATATATATATATATATATATATATATATATATATATATATATATATATATATATATATATATATATATATATATATATATATATATATATATATATATATATATATATATATATATATATATATATATATATATATATATATATATATATATATATATATATATATATATATATATATATATATATATATATATATATATATATATATATATATATATATATATATATATATATATATATATATATATATATATATATATATATATATATATATATATATATATATATATATATATATATATATATATATATATATATATATATATATATATAATATATATATATATATATATATATATATATATATATATATATATATATATATATATATATATATATATATATATATATAATATATATATATATATATATATATATATATATATATATATATATATATATATATATATATATATATATATATATATATATATATATATATATATATATATATATATATATATATATATATATATATATATATATATATATATATATATATATATATATATATATATATATATATATATATATATATATATATATATATATATATATATATATATATATATATATATATATATATATATATATATATATATATATATATATATATATATATATATATATATATATATATATATATATATATATATATATATATATATATATATATATATATATATATATATATATATATATATATATATATATATATATATATATATATATATATATATATATATATATATATATATATATATATATATATATATATATATATATATATATATATATATATATATATATATATATATATATATATATATATATATATATATATATATATATATATATATATATATATATATATATATATATATATATATATATATATATATATATATATATATATATATATATATATATATATATATATATATATATATATATATATATATATATATATATATATATATATATATATATATATATATATATATATATATATATATATATATATATATATATATATATATATATATATATATATATATATATATATATATATATATATATATAATATATATATATATATAGAATATATATATATATAGAATATATATATATATATATATATATATATATATATATATATATATATATATATATATATATATATATATATATATATATATATATATATATATATATATATAAAGCACACAGAAAATAAATAATTGAAGCTCAGACGACTTCATTAGTTGACCTATAATGGCGTTTACATCAATCCCAACATGCTTTCCAAATATAATCAAACACCAAAATCTATTGAATATTTATTAAGTCTCCATAAAATACATAAAAGATAGTTAAAAATATCTAATGTTTAATACTAATTTAGTATTTCTCACGTGTCATTGAATTAAAAACTTAGATAAAAAGAAAAAAAATATCTATATATATATATTATATATATATATATATATATATATATATAATATATATATATATATATATATATATATATATATATATATATATATATATATATATATATATATATATATATATATATATATATATATATACATAACAAAAGACATGCCAAATACTGTGGAATATTTATTAAATCTCCATATACTACGTTAAAAATATTTAAAACTTTCTCATGTAAGTATTTTGCATGAAACTTAAATATGAATAATGACTCAAAACCTAACAGTTTTTATGTGATGACTAATTGGGTCAGAATCATCTAAAAATGCTTTAGAAATTGAAGCTTTAGCCAATGTTTTACATCTCCTACTTGGGCGTTGTGTTGGTACCTCACAAAATGTGTTAAGTACTGAATGTGAAACGGATGCATTTACAGAGCGCTGTGTCTTTGCCTGATGACCACCCACCTTTTTTCTGTGGGTGGTCTTCCTACATGTTACATTACTTGTAATATCCACTTTTTCAGGTGTATTAGCAATTGAGTTGTTCCTACAGTCTTCTTCACTGACAACATTGACAGACCAGCTCTGATAATTAATATCCCAACGTAATTCACCTTCAACCTGGGCGATACTGTTGTCAATACCTTCAAATGCTTTCCCTTCTAACATCTCTCTGCTCTCACCTTCAACTTTGCGAGTCTTACTTACTTTTCTTGTAGAGACAATCTTTCCCTTTGCAAGTTTCTCACTACAAGATTTTGGAAGATCACAGTTGTTTGTACTGTCAGCTACTTTCTTATGTCTTGAATTGCTAGGAGACTTTTCTGATTCCACATCTGATTCTAGCTCATCCAGAGGGCTTAAGTTACTTTCATAAAAGGTAGCAACTGCAATTCTATTACCTCTTCGACTTCTTGCAGATGCTATATTATTGCTCGTGTTGCCAAACTCGGATTGATAATTACAACTTTTATTTCTAAGAAGCCTTTGTACTCTTGTGACACCTGATGAATTAAGATTAATAGCTGACTGATCAAGATCATCCCTCTTTTTGCTGGTATGTGCAGACTGACTGAGATCTAAGTCATCAACCTTTGCAAGTCTTGTAGCATGTGACTGATTAGCCACATTTTTTACTTTGCTGTAGGTAATTGTGCTATTAGTTAATGAATGATTAAAATTCTTCTTTGCCCTACTAGACTTCCTAGTATTGGTAGAGGAGTGAAGCATGTCGGATTTGCCGTCTGGAATTTTAGCAAGGCCAGAGTCATCTTCCACCCTACAGGAATCCTGAATGTTAACACTGGCTTTATCCTTTTTCAACACATTGGTAGTGTTTGCCTCACTAAGCCAGGACTGGTTGATTTCTACAGCCATGTCTATATTCTTAGATATAATTTTTGTTCTCTTCCTATTAGGTCTAGATCTTTCAGTAGTGTTCCTTTTATTTTCAGATGCAATGCAATCAGATGTCTGATGAAGGGCTTGGGATTTTGTCGACTTTGCCTTTTTCTTTTTAACAGAGAGGGCTGATGCACTTCCTTTTCCATGAGTTACAGTTTTAGTTGCTTCAATACACAGAGCTACTCCATCCATGTCCTTTTCAGGGGACTTGACTATATTCAATGACCGATTATCAATTACCAAGTCATCATCCTCCGTTACTTTTAAATTAATTCTTCCTAGCGTTTCCGAATCCTGATGAGCAGGACTTGACTTCTCTACGTCAGAAATTTCCTTTTTGTCGGACTTGGATTCGTCAGGTTTTTTTTTTCTTGTTGGCTGGTCTGACTTTGAAGAAATATGTTTTGTCTTTTTATTGATACAATCAGCTTGCAATGCTTTCACATTGCATGTAACTTCATGTCTAACAGTCTTTTCAGGCTTGGTCTTCTGCTTACCCCGTTTGGTGTCTATAGTTTCAACACCAATCTTTTCTCTCTCCTCCTGATTGATCAACTTACCATATTTTGCATTCCTTCTTTTACCTTTTTCTTTGCCACTCCTACCTTTAACTATCTTATCAGAATTATGATCTTTTTTATAAAGTGTTACATTTAATCCCTCATCTATATTATCATGTGTCTCGGATCTTTCATATGAAGCCATATTTTCAATGGAGCATGAAGGCTTCATTTCATTTGTTACATCCTTCACCAAAACTTCAGCTCCATAATTAAGCTTAATATCTCCCAATGTATCTTCCTTTTCATACACATATTCATTTTCAATTTTCTTATCCTTGCTCTCTGTTCTTTTGTTTCTTTCCTTATTTTTCTTTGCACTTCCGATATCTACAACACACACACTTTTAATATCTGAAAAAGCCTCAAAGGTTTCGTTATCCTTTTCGGTTTTAATTTCTAAATTTATCTCAGAGGCTCCATGACCCTTAGACTTCTTAAAATGCTCAACAGCCTTTGTCTCATCCTGCTTCACTTTCTTAGATGGGAATACATCACATGACATGCTATTTGCCAATGTTGATTGAGATTGCCTGACTTCTTCATTACTACAAACCACTGAAGCAATATTAACATCTCCATCACTACTGAACTGCTGTGTTGAGATTATACTCCTCTTCATATTAGTTAAAGAGTTATCAATCTCCTTTGGCATATTTAAAATCATATCCAAATTTTTGGGTGTTCTAGGAATTTGTCTGCCACAAGGAATGAAATTATCACAGCAGGATGTTTTGTCATTTCTAGGAACTGTGGTAGGTAAATCTTGAGAAGGACTTTTTGCATGACAAGGAGTTTCTTTATTAGGTGGAGCATCATTATTTTCTGAAGCATGGTTTACTTTATCCATTCCAAAAGGTGTCCGTGGGAGCTGAAAGCCTGAAATTAAAATTGTAATGCCAAATAAATATAATATCCAGTGCAATTAGAAAATGAAAGAAAGAATGTCGTGCAATCTTGGATAATTTTCTCACTGACTCTTCTAAACATGTAGAGAGGCAAGAGCTAAATGTGTTCAAACGGAAAACTATGCTGAACTGAAAATCATGACATTATGTCTTTTCCATAGTTTAAACTTAAAAAGTAAATTTTATAAGTTAAGTAGTTTAGCACAATTACTTATTATATTAAAAGAACTATACAGATACTCCCCTACTTACAAACAAATTACATTCCAGAAGTCTGCTTGTATGTAAAATTGTTCGTAAATTGGGTTTAGGTAAAATAAAAGTACTTTACAGTATAAACATATGCAGTACTGTACAGTAACTTAGGCTAAAGACACTTAACTATTACATTAAACATAAATCATACAGGGTTACTGAAGATTAAATACAATAATAATTATGCAATAATACAGTACAATAAAGTAACACAAACATTAATCGACGGATAGTTAATAGGTAGGATTTTGATCGTATCTACAAATGTTTGTAACCCAGTTGTGTATGTAGGGAAGCGTCTGTAAGCAAAACTTATGGGTGGCTCGGAGGTGAAAGTGCTTAGAAAAACTTGGAATCAAAAGCATATATTCATACATTCATGTTCTTTCAATATCCTTGGGCAAAAAGCTATCACCTACTTAAGCATTTATTTTGCTTTAATGTATTTAATGGACTAGAAGCAATTTTAAGCCCCCCTCCCTAAGGGAGGGGGGCTAGAATACTTCCTCTGTGTCGTAAGTCGAGTAAATGGGGCGGAGCGAGGGGACTGGGAAACCCCTCCTCAGTATTTTCTCTACCCAAAGAGTCAGGAGTATTATGCCTTGACTCAGCGACTCCTCTTATAAGGGGAAAAATGGCTTATGTATATAGACGGACTGTAAGACAAAAAAAAATTATGACATTCCTGATTCAACACATTTTGTTTATGAACATCGTACTAAAGTTATTCAATGCTCCCATGCAGGCAAAACAAGGCATATGTAACATTTTATGCTATTACATTAGTCTAAATAAGACCCTGATGGATACAATGAAAAAAATAAAAAGGTCGAGCAGGGAGTTAATCAAACTAAACTAAATCTTGGGAACTTGCGTTAATACAAAATCATCGGGAGTTTGGGATCATAAGAGATAATGTACATGTGCTGCACTTCTGATGTCAGTGATTTATGAACCCTGGGACCAGGAGACATCTAATTAAGACAGAAAAACTGGCACGGATTTCTAAAATTTATGCAATAAGTATTTACGCTTAGATTCTGGGATAAGATATAGTGTCCTCTTCTACAGTAATTATCAAGTTGCGTAGGGTATATCTGATTTGTGTGCGTTTTTCTCGGTTTCCTTTGCTGCAATATTACTTTTTACTGCACTGAAGAATGATTATTGTAATCCTCTCCTGGTTTCTTTCAGTTCCTGGAAATTTCTTCTAAAATAATTTTACTTTTTCTTCAACAATCAAAGCTGATTTGTCATCTCTTTCAGAAGATAGTAAGGCATTAATATTGAATTCATTAAACTATCACTAAACTATTATCATCCTCTTGTTTGCAAGTCATTTTCCAGTTTTCATTACTTCAAGCTTTTCAATTGTTTTTCCAGCTACTGCCTTTGCTTGCCTTGTATATTATTCCCTCTCTCCAAAATCAAATACTGTATAAGCTATGAGTACCATATTTCCTCTTTTGCTATCCAACTTTTCCCACATTATTCTTTCCATACTTTGCATTTTGACATCCAAATTCTTTTTATTTTCAGTAGTTTCCAAAACTAATTTCCCAATTTTCTCATAGCATTTCCCTGTTCGGGTGTTCCTCCATAACCCCTTCCTGGGGCATATGGGGAAAATGCATGTGGCTTTGTTGTGTGATATCAGACAATGATATTTTTAAAATAATTATGCACAAATTTACTTCAGTTTCACAAAATAAACATTCAATATTAACCTTTTTAAAGCACAATTTACCTTGCAATGCAATCACTAACTTGAAATTTGCTTTTAGCAAGGCTAAACAATATGATAAGAAATCTCATAAACTAGCAACTCTGCTACTGTAAGGTGTTACTCACATAACTTTGATGCCAAATCAGATTTGCGTGATTCTTTTAGACTACCAGCAAAAAATAAAATAATTCCTAAACCTAATTGTGAAACCACGAGATCAAGTCTTATAAATAATAAAGACTCCCCTTGGTTAACACAGAAAAAAAGGCAAAGAAGGTGGATACTGCTGGCATAGCCCCAGTATCCTTCTATGGTGAAGCCATTCTCTTTCTCCTGTTGTCAGTAATGCAAATTTTCTTTACTATCTTTCCCCAATCAATACCCACCCAAAACTAAACCAAGTATCTAAGGAAAAAAATAAAGCTCTCTCTCTCTCTCTATATATATATATATATATATATATATATATATCTATATCATATATATATATATATATATATATATATATATATATATATATCTATATATATACTATATATACATATATATATATATCTATATATATATCATATATATATATATATATATATATATATATATATATATATATATATATATATATATATATATATATATATATATATATATATATATATATATATATATATATATATATATATATATATATATATATATATATATAAATATATATATATATATATATATATATATATATATATATATATATATATATATATATAAATATATATATATATATATATATATATATATATATATATATATATATATATATATATATATATATATATATATATATATATATATATATATATATATATATATATATATATATATATATATATATATATATATATATATATATAAATATATATATATATATATATATATATATATATATATATATATATATATATATATATATATATATATATAAATATATATATATATATATATATATATATATATATATATATATATATATATATATATATATATATATATATAT
>JAXCGZ010011742.1:15000-45000 GCA_037179515.1 Halocaridina rubra
AATAATCTACAATCATAGCACCTATGTAAAAGAAGTGGAGACGGTAGATCAACTCTGAAGTGGAGAGATAAAGCAGGAGAGCTTTAATATGTAATCAATAAAAGGGAATGTAAAAGGAATGCATGCTTGGAGAGGGATAATATATAATGTTTTTTTTCAATGGCTTGTCTCTTGGAGGGAAATAAGACTGATATACTCACAAGCACATAATAGGTATTAAAAGTAATTTTAAGCTTGAAAACTTACCTCGAGATAAGGGTGGAGTGTAAACAGGGGCCACATTGCAGCTAGGCTCTGGAGACTCTAGCAACCTCTTCTTTTGAGTTGTGCTAGTCTGTTGAACATTTGGAGCTACATTTTCTTGCTCAGCATCACACGGTACTGATGATTTATTCTCTTTTAAGACTTTAGTAAAGTTTGGAACCTCTTTTAGTAGTGCCTGAAATATGAATGTTCATAGGAGATAAGTTTTACTAGACGTACAATTAAAAATGCAGAGGGCCTGCCATCAAGCTTAATGTATAAATACTACAAAGATAATAAAAAACTAGTGACAAAAAGTGGAACAAGATCAAGGAAAAATATCCTATAATGGGAAAAATTTATCTGAAGGGCATCTAAAAGTAGGTATAGCTGAATTGGATGTAATAAATTTCATGAGTGTCTTTCTCTGGGGCAACTGTAATAAATAATTATTATACTTTAGAAACCGCATTAAACCAGTCTGTTAGAGCAATGAGTATCTGGGCAAGCTAACATCAAATGACAAACTAAACCTAGTGGGATGCTAGATGCCTTATTATCTAAAATAACAGGACATAAATGCTCCCTAATCAGGGCGGGAAAGAAGACTTAAAAAATGGTTAAATATAAGGCAAAGGCTTGAAAATTAAATAGGATGCAAAACTCTTGCTATATGCCCTTTTATGTATATCATTATTAATCCTCATTATTAGGGTGGACAGACAGGTTGGCTATAGTATGTTAATGATGGAAACATCTAGTGAAGGGCTCGATTGCTGGTCTGTCTCTTCCAGTGCAAAGTACTCTAACTCTTGCGCTACCATGATCCCATAAACTACAATCTTCCTAAATAGATGCTACACATAGATGTTCCAATAAGTATTCTTCAAGTTGAAACATATCCTCCTTTTCAAGATATCACAGGAGACTCAAGGGAACACAAATGCCAGCAATAAAGTAAGGATTCTGTGGAAGATGGCAACCTCTCCTGTTTATCCGACTCGCATGAGAGTGTATGAAACCCCTGTAAGCAACTGAACTCCTTACAATATATATATATATATATATATATATATATATATATATATATATATATATATATATATATATATATATTACAGTGAAGAGTACATTATTTAGTACACTTCCCAATGTATTCGTTCAAGAGATACAAAATTTACCAAAAAAGACGGACATAAAAAATCTAATAAAGGAAAAGTACCATAACCGCTATTCATATATAGGTAATTATCATATTGTCTTATTTTCCAATAAGTCTTCCTACAGCTCTTAACTTAATATTTTCGTCGTGCCCAGGCCCGATTAGGGCAGATTAATTTTTTTTTTACGGCCCATCCTGGTTTCACTATCATAAAAAAAAAATGTAAGTACAATACTCACGGCTTTAACTCTTTGGGAGATGATGTTCCTTTTGTATTTGCTATTAATTTTGTCATCAACTATGGTGACTATTTTCACCACGTTGCTAGTATCAGCAAGATTTTTTTGTTTAGGAACGAGGTAACCCATGCCCATCAGCCGCAGATTCCTGTTAAAACATTGGGTGAGTGAAGATGTTTTACATTTTGTATATTAAAAAAGTAAACAGTGTAATACTGTACTTCTGATTGTGCATATTACAAAGTAGTTTGCCTTTTACTGAATAACCATTAATACCCATTCGAATGGGGGTGGACACAGACAGGTTGGAGCTGGGGTATTAAGGCTGGATGCCTTACTGTGGAATCGAACATGATTGGGCCATTCCTGAATCGAGTGCTCTAATCAACATGCTACTGCAGTCCCCTGTGCATGTAATAAGTTAAACGTTTTGATTTGTTAACCTTTATGCATTCTAGAGAAGTAGCTTGCAGCGCGAAAAATTCTAATTCAAAGACAAAGCTTTGGGGTTATAAAACTCCGGCAAGGACTTTCTGATCAATATGAAAGAAAATTATCAAAACATTTTATAGTAGCTTCCCTTTTGAACACCTATTTAAAAACATTCTGTCCAAAATTCCTATTTATATTAAGTGCTTACTTGTTTGTAGTTACCCTATGTATAAAGAAATAAAATTACAATAATAAATAAAAAAAATTATGGTAGCCTAGCTTGTATCTTACCACTTGACAAACAACTACTTAAGTTGTAAATATCTACTTCCATGGTAGAAATCTCGTAAAATTTATCATAAATTTGGGTTAGGTTAGGAAATACCAATTCACCCGATTTACAGAGTTGACCACTGAAATGAATACTTTTTTGTTCAAATATATTTTTGGTATTATTTTAATTATGGGGATTAATGGAATATGGCTTTATATATATATATATATATATATATATATATATATATATATATATATATATATATATATATATATATATATATATATATATATATAAAACCGGTAAAGTTGCATTATAGGACCACCTATTTTCCAATTGAAATAAAAAAAATTTTGGTAGTTTTTTATGTGTTTTGAACGAATCTGAGCTTTATTTTTACCGGAAAACTGTACTTTTTTTGTGATATCCCCTACCACAATCTAGGAGATCCCATTAGGACTTTAGGGTTTTAGGTGGGGATAGGCCTAGGCCTATTACAAAAGAGTAACACCTCTTGAGGTTCTCTTAACCACAGGGGCTTCGCCCCCCTGGGACCCCCCTTATCTTATCTCTTAGCCAGGAAGGCTTTAACCTAACCTAACTCAGTGCGCAATTTGAAACCGAGTAAGGGGCGGCTACAGCAACTCTGCACTTACCAGAAACCCAGTGATTTTTAACCGACGGTTAATTTTTCAGAGTGAAGGACTAATTTCCGGAGCAAATGAAGGTCAGATTCGCTTAAAACAAAAAAAACTAGCAGAAAACCTTTATTTCAACTGGAAAACAGAGGTGGTCCTATAATGCAATGATACCATATAACCAAGCATGCACATTACATATGTGAAAATATGAATCATTTTTTACCCCGACCGGGACTCGATCCTAGGACATATATAGTGCCCCCGGCTAGGGAGAACGCGTTCCCAAAAATTTCATTTTTTTTTTTTTTTGGCACAATCCCCTCTTCTAAAAATTTACCATATTTTCAGTGTTTTTTGTCTATTTACATACTACTCGTTGGGGCGAATCACTGCACATTAATTGTATGGCGAACAAATGTACTCACCTAACAAGGATAGTTCGACTCCTCTTGGCCAAAGTGTTTTCAAGCTTATATTGGGGATCATAGACGCAAAAGAGTCTATGATACACCTTCAGTATATCTTCTTCGCTCCATTCTCTGATTATGGGAGGTAATCCACGAATAAGATATTTATCGCGAAGCAAATCTAACACTTCGTCGTTTATGGTAGACATCTCGACTCCCAACACACTGGATTTTATTATGATATACTGCCTTGAGGGTGGCCGGACCTTCCCTTTTTATACACCTCAATGTTTTGAAATTTGTCTCTCTACTGCTTTGACGACTTTGAAGAGGAGTTGTCATTGGGCGACAGCCGATGGTGTTTGTGTCGACGGTTGTGATTGGTTAATATAGCCTCGAAGGTTTACAATAACTTGTTCATTACTGTGACTACCTAATTGTATTGTTGAGACTATGTAATTAGTTGGAAAATTTAAGAGAATTCATAACCGTTTTTATTGGCTGTGTAACTCAAGCACTGTATTAGATGAATAATCATAGGTCGACAGAGTACAATAGTTAAAATATTAAAAAGACAAGATAAATAATTGGTCGTTAATCTAATATTTAATCCCATTATTAGGTTTTGCTTGGCTGTGTACCACAGGCATATTACATAATCTCAACAATAATGAAAAAGTTATTGTAAGAACTTTGGAAAAGTTATACGAGAAAATTTCAAATGCAAAAACAGCGGTCATAGTCAACAAAATATGTATACAGTACAAGAAAATTTACAGCCAAAATACAAGAGAATTTACTGCCAATATATATATATATATATATATATATATATATATATATATATATATATATATATATATATATATATATATATATATATATATATATATATATATATATATATATATATATATATATATATATATATATATATATTTGGATCTGGAGAAAGCGTATGATAGAGTTGATAGAGAGGCTATGTGGAATGTTTTGAGATTATATGGAATCAATGGTAAAGTGTTGCATGCAGTGAAAAGTTTGTATGAGGGTAGTAGAGCTTGTGTTAGGGCAGGGAATGAAGTGAGTGAGTGGTTTCCAGTGAGTGTGGGACTGAGACAGGGATGTCTGATGTCACCATGGCTGTTCAATTTGTATATTGATGGAGTTGTAAGAGAGGTGAATGAGCGAGTGCGTGGTCGAGGTTTGAGAATGGTAGATGGGGATGATAACGAGTGGGAGCTGATTCAGTTGCTGTTTGCAGATGATACTGTGGTGGTGGCAGATTCAGAGGAAAAGCTGTGTCAGTTAGTGTCAGAATTTGGAATGGTGTGTGAGAGAAGGAAGCTGCGAGTGAATGTGGGAAAGAGTAAGGTTATGAGGTGTACAAGAAATGAGGATGGCGCTGGATTGAATGTTATGTTGAATGGAGAGACACTTGAGGAGGTTAATCAGTTTAAGTATTTAGGCTCGGTTATAGCTGCAAATGGTGGAGTGGAAGCAGATGTGTGTCACAGAGTGAATGAAGGATGTAAAGTGTTGGGTGCATTGAAAGGAGTGATGAAGAATAGAGGGTTGGAAATGAATGTTAAGAAAGTTTTGTATGAGAAAGTGGTTGTGCCAACTGTGATGTATGGATCAGAGTTATGGGGTATGAAAGTAAGTGAGAGACGGAAACTAAATGTGTTTGAGATGAAATGCCTGAGGAGTATGATTGGTGTATCTCGATTGGATAGGGTTAGGAATGAAGTGGTGAGAGGAAGAACGGGTGTAAGGAGAGAAATTGCAGCCAGAGTAGATATGAATGTTCTGAGATGGTTTGGCCATGTGGAAAGGATGGATGAAGAAAGGCTGCTGAAAAAGGTGATGAATGCGAGAGTTGATGGGAGAAATGCTAGAGGGAGGCCTAGGTTTGGATGGATGGATGGAGTAAGGAGAGCCCTGAATGATAGGAGGATGGATGTGAGGGAAGCAAGCGAGCGTGCTAGGAATAGGAATGAGTGGCGAGCGATTGTGACGCGGCTCTGATGGGCATCTGCTGTTACCACGGGGCTGCATCTTACAGAGATAGCCCTGTGGTAGGGGCAGTAGAAGGAGCTGGCAGTTGTGAAGCGACACAGGTTGTGGAAGAGCCGGGAGGATGGGCTGTGGCACTCCAGCAGTGCCATCTGAACGGTCGCTAGCTCCCTCGTCATTGCCCATAGAGCAAAGTAATCCCCCTATTTGTTTTCCTTTCTTGATGTCGGCTACCCCCCAATTAAAGGGGGAAACAGCCAAGGTATATGTATGTATGATATATATATATATATATATATATATATATATATATATATATATATATATATATATATATATATATATATATATATATATATATATATGCTACAGTGAAGAGTACATTATTTAGTACACTTCCCAATGTATTCGTTCAAGAGATAAAATATTTACCCAAAAAGACAGGGACACAAAAAATCTAATAAACGAGAAGTACCATAGCCGCTATTCATATGAATATAGGTAATTATCATATTGTCTTATTTTCCAATAAGTCTTCCTTCAGCTTTTTGCTTAATATTTTATTCGTGCCCAGGCCCAACTGGGGCAGATTCAATTTTTTTTACGGCCCATCCTGGTTTCACAATCATAAAAAAATGGGAGATGATGTTCCTTTTGTATTTGCTATTAATTCTGTCATCAACTACGGTGACTATTTTCACCACGTTGCTAGTATCAGTAAGATTTTTTTTGTTTAGCAACGAGGTAACCCATGCCCATCAGCCGCAGATTCCTGTTAAAACATTGGGTGAGTGAAGCGGTTTTACATATTGTATATTAAAAAAGTAAACAGTGTAATACTGTACTTCTGATTGTGCATATTACAAAGTGGCGCGAGGTTTGGTCTGGTTCATGGTCTGTGTTGAGGAACTTTAGTGAATTTGTGTATGAAAAAGCATTTATATACTCTTTTCGATATATAGATATAAGTATGAATATATATATTCTTGTCATTCGTTCTAGCTTAGTAAAGATAATACTTATATACGGTTGGATGTTTAGTGATAAATTCATCAAAAAGATCTGAGTCTTGTTGATGTTTGTACTGTATTGTGATCTAAAATAAGAACATAAGAACAAAACAAAAGAAATCAGTATGGATAGAGCTAGAGGATGATTGATTCGGTTTTATGTCACGAACTCCCTTTTCTACTAAGGGCTAGGACGGTTGCCTTCTTCCGAAGGACTTGTTTTGGCAGATGTAATCGTTACCCTGAGTGTATGCCCTTACTAACCTCAGTCCGTGACGGGGCGCGAACCCTCGACCTGCCGCCTCAGAGTCGCAGACGCTACCATTTTGCCACGGAGACTACTATATGGATAGAGCTAGAGGAGCAAGGCAAAAAAAGTGTAAAGAATGCGGTTACCTAGGAAAGGTGAATGAAGAAGAAAAGTGCACAACCTGCGAAATGGAAGGAAAGAAAAAAAAACTGCATTCTGCAAAGTCTGCTTCTCCATCGTATCCCATTGTGACGAAGGACTACAATGCGACGGGAGCCTAGGATGGTACCATAGAGATTGGCGAAGATGTGAAAAAAAGTTTGTATCTAGAACTAGGGAAGAATACAGGTATGTTCTCACTGTGAAGATAAAGACGGGAAAAACCACGAGGAAGCAAAGAAATTAAGGGAAATGAATGAGGATATGCGGAAGGAACTGAATAAAAGAAGGTATTTTAAGATAATTTGAAGGAAATGGAAAGAAAAAATGGAAGGAAAGAGAACAGGATTTAGTCACTGCTGTTACCAAAAATGTTATGGAAGAACTGCACGAAAAAGAGGACAGGGAGAGGAGAAGTAACAATGTTATGATGTTCAATGTGCCAGAGAGCAATAAAGATGACTCCAAGGAGAGGGTGTATGAGGATACAGAAATTTGCTCAGAAGTACTCAATGAAAGGTTGAAAGTTGAAGAAGTAGAAATAGAACAGGTTTATTGTTTAGGAAGAAGACAGGAAGGGAAAATGCGACCTCTTACAGTGAAGTTGACCCGAGGGAGAGGTAAGTGGGAAGCAATAAAAAAAGCCAAGCAACTGAAGGAGGAGAAAAGTGAAGATTGGATAAAGCAGGTAGGTATTGCCCCAGATCTCACTAAGAGAGAAAGAGAGGAACAAAAAAACTTGAGGAAGAATTGCAGGAAAAGAGAAGACAAGGGGGGGGGGGTAATTGGATAATAAGAAAAGGAAAAATTGTAAAACAAACCAACAGAACAGAAAATAACTGACAACAGGGCTCAAAGAACCAAGAGGGGAACAAAGGATCCTTAAGAGTGAAGCTATTAAATATACAGGGATTAACGAAGATAGAGAACTACGAACTGGAAACATTAATGGAAAATGATAAAGCAAACCATAGCATCATATGTCTAGTAGAAACTCAACAAAAACACACAAAAAAGTAGATTTCTCTGAAGACATTACATGTGTGGAAAAGATGAGAGACCTGGAAGTCAAAAGAGGTGGAGGATTGACAATTTTGATGAAGAAACGAGAAAAATGTAGTATAACTGAAAAAGAATGTAAAAACCCGGATATTCTATAGGCAGAAATCATATTAAAAAACAACTTGATAGTAATGTTACTTATATACTTTGATGCTGCAGATAATGAACGTAATGAAAAAATAATGAAAATATTAGAAGAAGAAATGGAGTCACTCCAAGATAAACAGAGGGTGATACTATTAGGGGATTTTAATGGCCACCAGAGCTTTTTAGGCCCACAGAAAATCAACAAAATTGGTAGATATGTAATACATTTTATAGAAAAATGGAACATGATTTTTATTAAATGGAGCCTTAAATTGTGAAGGGAAAATTACTAGGAGACAGGGAAATACAGAAAGCACCATAGACTTTGTTCTTGTGAACCAAATACTATATAAATCATTTGAGTATATGTCTATTGGTGAGAACAAAGAAAAATATGATTTATCTGATCACTGCATGTTAGAGGTAAACTTCAAAATAGACACAGTTGACCCAAAGAGAAAAGGCGAATTCACAAAAGTGGAATATTATAAAACGAACTGGGATAACTTAAAAGCAGAGTATCTAAAGAAATATGCAGCAAGATATTGAAGACTTAAATAGAAGAGGTGTTACTGTGTGAATATGGAAGAATATGAGAACTTGATGAGAAAGAACGCAGACAAAATACTAAAGAAGGAATATCTAAGGAAAGTGAAGAAGTACGACAACGGATATAAAGTGGAAGATCCTCCCTGGATAACCGGAGAGATAAGACAAGGTATAACACTGAGAAAACATTACAATAGAGAAAAAAAAAGAAAGGTTAGAGATGACAGAGAAAAAGAAAAAATATGAAAATCTTGACCAAAAGCAGAAGGAAAAAGTCCAACAACTAGTAAGGTCTGAACTAACAAATCATGAAAGAAAAAATAACAAAGGAGGTTAAAGATCCAAAAGACTCGGGTAAGAAAATGTGGAAAATGATAAATAAACTGAGAGGAATAAACAAAAAAAAGGAGGAAGAAGAAATGGAAGTTTATGATGACATGGGAAACAAAATGGATAACATAAAAATAATATCAATACTGTATGGAATGATGATATAAAGGAAACTTACTCTAAGGAATTAAATAAAAAAGAAAAACACCCAAAAATAGTATATAAAAAATAGAGAAGGTACAAAGTATCCCTATAGACCAAGAAGAACATTATGATATCCTGAAGGTTGAGATAAAGCGAGAGGGAGATGGATTCTTAAGGCTACTATATAAACAGTAAGAAAAATGTCAAAACTTCCCAGCACAACTATGGAACATATGGCTATGCTGGATGGTGAGATAGAGTGGCAGAGAAGAGGACCAATGAAATGGGAAAACTGGAATAGTGATGAAGTGAGCAAGATGTTGAGTAAAATAAAGGCAAATGAAACAACCAGGCCCAGATGGAATAAAAGGGGGAAATTATAAAGTGGCCAAAAGAAAGCCCAGCATGTCTAGATATGCTGACGGAATGCTTAAATAATGCCATAATGAATAATGAAATACCAGATGACTGGCGGAGGTAAAAAATGACTATGATCCCGAAGTCAAAACGACCAAAAATAAAAGAACACATACCTATTGCCCTTACAAGCAATGGGTATAAACTACTTATGAGTCTAGTGAAAGAAAAGGTGGTAGAACATATGATATCGAGAGGTGAGATGAGCGAGGTACAAGCAGGATTTACAGCAGGAAGGAGACTGGAAGAAAATCTGTTCATGTTGGAATACTGTATAGAGAACAGCAAAGAAAGAAAACAAGAGCTGCTGGTGACAGCAATTGATTTTTAAAAGGCATTCGACTCGGTGGAAAGGAGAGCATTGATAAGGGCACTGAAAAAATATGAATGTCACCCAATGATTATAGATATAATAGCGAACATATACACAAACGATGTGACAGAAATATATATGGGAACGAAGAAAATATGTGATGTGCCAGTAAGCAACGGAATAAGACAAGGGTGTACAGGCTCACCTTTGCTGTTCGTACTGATTGTAAACCTGATAATAGAAAGAATATTCAAAAGCACGATGGGCTTCAAAAATAATAACCTATAGATACCGGTACTCTTCTTTGCAGACGATGGCCTGATGCTGTCAAACAGTAGAAGAGAAATGGAGCAAATGATATATTTATTAATGGAGGTTTCTGGAAGTTGTGGTCTGAACATTAACAAACAAAAAAAGCCATTGCATGATCATAAATAGAAAAAAAATGAAAAAACTAACAGCATAAGATATATCAGTGTGGTGACAGAAATAAGATACTTAGGAATGAAAATAACCGAAAAGAAAGCCCATATGAAAGAACACAAAATAGACAAAATAGAAAAAGCAAGAAAAATGGCAGGATTAACCTTCTCAGTGATAGCAAGGTCATGCAATAGAGTCCTAATTGTTAAAACATATTGGAAATGTGTGGTATTACCGAGCATTCTGATGGGCAGTGGAGTCATGATCTGGAGTAAAGAGGAGCTTAAGAAACTACAAAGGATAGAAAATATGGTTTGGAGGCATATAGTGGGAGCACCAGGATATGTAGCAGTGGAAGCGTTACGGGGAGACATAGGATGCTCCACGATGGAAGAGAGAGACATATGATATAAAATAGGGTATGCAAAACACATTTTAGAAGGAAAAAATGAATTGCTAAAAGATATATTAACTGAGATGAAAGAGTCGAACAGGAAATACAAGAGGGGGGGGGGCAGTAGAAAATTATATGCAGGAAGTAAATATCAAGGGAACGCCAGAAATAAAAGAAATGAAACAGGAAAATATCAAAAAGAAAATCAGTCAATGGGGAGAGGAGAAGTGGAGAATGGATATGGAGAAAAAATCCACCTTGCACATATACCGAAGGAATATGAAGAATATACAGAAAGAAGAAATATATGATAACTCGTACAAAGCAATAATGATGTTCAGATGTTGATCCAATTCGCTTCAACTGAATTGGAGAAAAACATTTAGTGTACAAGTTGGGAAATGCAACATATGTGATTCAGAAGTGGAAGAAACATTGGAACATATCATTATCAAATGCCAAGCACTACAAGAGACCAGAGGAAAATATGGAGTAACAGAAAACACGACAGTGGAAGATGTGCTATTGTTTGGACCCTCAACAGAGGAAAAAAGTCTTAAAATACCAGAACTTGGTTGAAGAACTGTGGAAGCAAAGACAGTTAAAAAAGAACAGACCAGACCAATAAATAAAGACAGAAAGCACGGCCGTTGTAAGGGCGATGGTGCTGAACTCATCATTATCGGTATTAACAATCCTAATAATGATACACAATATGACAGTTGGTCATTTCAAACAGTGAACTATGCCTATACCACGTAATAATGAAGCACTCAACTCTTAATCACCATTAATAATAATAATAATGATAATAATAATAATAATAATAATAATAATAATAATAATAATAATACTTTTATAAAAGACTGGTTCAATGTTTAGTTTCCATATACTGTTTAAAAGTTTCTTGAACATTCAATAACCTTAACTACAAGAGCCTCTTAAGGGGTCGCGGTAACTCAGTGGTAAAATACGCAAGTCCGGATGCGATTAACGCGGCTGCGATCTCACCGCGAGGCATTAGAGAGGGTATCCATCCTTGACCTCTCAGCTCCAAATTATCTGCACCCTTAATCAAGAGCGAAATAATTATGGAAAATAACTGCAAAAAAAGGGGGGCGGGATAGTGGAAGAGCAGTGGTTTGCTTGCGTTCAAGCCCACCGCGAGGGCATTAGGAAGGGAATCTAGCCATAATTCCCCAGCTCCATCCAACCTCTTTGTGACCACTCCCATTCGAACAGGGATTAGATGCAACACATAGAACGGAAAACAGCATCTAGAAGATCATCTTGGGAGTGTCAAAATGTCGGTACACTTGGAAGGTAAATCTTTTCCTACAGCCTATGAGAAAGCGTATCATGGAGTATAACTTTCACTGCCTCAAAGTTAAAAGATTCTTCCTACAGTATCTTCATGTATAACTATTGTGGACAGTCTCTCATTCAGACTGTCTATCATTTAATATAATCAGAAATATACTCAAAATTTCGTGAACAAACTAAGCTGATCCCGAATCATGAAGAAATTTGTAAAGCGTTACCATACTCTTCTCTAGCTTCATATGACTTTAAGTCTAACTCCTTCAGCCTTTCCTCATAATAGAGATTACGCATGTCTGTCACCAGCTTCACAGCATGTGTAAGAACTTTCTTCAATTTATCTATTTGCTTTTTCAAGTATGGACTCCAGAAGGGAGCTGCATAGTCAAGTTTTGTCTTTACATAAACCAAGTAAGTATTTCTAAACATTTCTTGGTCAATAGGCCTGAAGGCTACCATTATATTTATTAACAAACCATATGCTACCATTACTATACCATTCATATTCATTTTGGATATAAATCTACCAATACGTATACCCCTAGAACTCTTTCATTCTCTGCCCCTTGAAGTACAGTGTCTACTACTGAGTACCCAAACGTAGGCCTTCTTACATTCTTGCCAAGTCTCATAATCTTTATATTTTGAAATAATGAAGCTCATGCTGACAATTTAGTCTCCGGTCCTACCATTTTCCTCGTCCTTTACTTTTTTCACAATCTTTGCATAATTTTCAAACATATCTGGCAATACAGTTACAGACTCTGGCAAGTCAATTACATATATAAGGAACAGAAGCAGCCTTAAAATGATCTCTGTGGAACCCCACTGCATGTTTTACTCTGACCCTCTCATCCCTTTCTTCTAAATCAGTTTTTACATACTCCAAGTAATTTCTACCTGTTCTTGCCAATACTTGCAGCATCTTCATAAGTCTCCCATCTGGGAATGCATCAAATACCTTTTGAATATCCAAGAATAAGTATTCTGCCAAGCCCTCTAAATCTTTTGTAAGATTTGCCTTACCTCATCAGCAAATTCTAGTGAGACTGTTAGCGTTGATCTGCCTTTACTGAAGCCATGTTGTCTCACTGACAAAAAGCTGATGGACTCCAAGTGAAGATAAATGTGTTTTCTTAGGAGGTTCTCATAACTTTGTAAACTATGCAAGTCAGCGAAATATGCTTATAGTTTAGAGCCGTATCTTCCCCGTTTTTGAAAATTCGTACCACGTTCACCTGGAATCTCGCAAATTCCAGCAACTTCTCAAATATGATGCATAGTGTTACTAATAATGGTTCAGCACAAGTCTTAGGATATATCATCAGGCCCCATGCTTCATGAGCATCTAATTGCACCACCGCCTTGCATACCTCTGTAGTTGAAAAAGACATTTTGTCAAATACTGGTTCATGAGCTCCTATCTCTGCAATATGAGTTAGTGGAGTATATTCTACTGTAAATACTGACTGGAACTCCTTGTTCAATTCTTCGCAGATCTCTTCATCTGTTCAGTAATGCTTCCATTTGCTGTTACTTATGTAATAATTTCTTGCTCGTTTGTAACTTTGCCAGGCATTTATACTCTTCTCTTCCTATATACTTATTCCAACATTTGTTTCTCCACTCCATTGCCTTCTTATATTCATTATTGAACCATTTCTTTTTGGCATTGGTAATTCCCATTTCAGTAGATTGTATGCCACATGTATTCTCGTATATTCCCCACAAAACATTTTGTTCATCTTCAGTACAGATTTGTTGTTAAAGAAGGTCTCCTCCCCGTCAACACCTACATAATGATCGTTAATTTTCTTGTAATCTCCTTGTGGATACTTCATTCTCGTTTCCTTCTTGGTTCCACTATTATCAGGCAGATTACCTTCGATGGCTCAGACTCAATTTTACCAATATCCAAAGCATTATCTATGGATATTACATCGAGCAGTGATGGCTCATCTTCTCTCCCCGGCCCTTGTAGGTTCCAGTACAGGTAGGTGTAAGATATCTCCTTGTACACAATCATAGGAATCTTGCCCCAAAAGAATCCTTTTTACTGTATGTCAAGATTATTCAAGTCTATTTCTCTATGATTAAGATCCTCCATAATTAATATCCTACACTTTCTCTCATAGGCAATATTTGCAACAATGAAAAAATCTGCAAGGTTGGAGGTGTTACGCTGAGTTGCATATTTCACTCGTTTGCAAAATAGTCAATAACGTATATATGACACAAGAATCTATAGTAGGGGAGACCAAACCGCGGCTTGTGAACCACATGATGCTCTTTGGAATCAATTGTGCAGCTCCTTTCTTCATTATATATAATATAAATGGTAAACAAGAAAAAATATTCTTTTTTTTAATATTTATCGGATACGATATCAGACCCAATGGAAATAAAACATGTTTAAAGTTTATGATTATTGAAAATACTTACTACTTTAAATCTTATTATTAATACTACTTTAGCATGAGACATTGTGGCTTACAACTTGAGAGAAGGAATGAATACAGGCAGCAAGACAAAAAAGGCCCAAACATGATGTCATGAACAAGAGAAATAGAGATTTGGGTAGATCTTCCCAGACCTATTTTCTGCAATTGGAATAAAGGTCTCTGTTTACACTTATCTCTGAAAGTTTTTTTTTTATTGCTGAGTGAATGGATGGTAAATAAGGTATTGGAATGGAAAGAAGTGTCATCTAGGCTGATGTGGGTGAGGGCTAGGATAGGTAGGGAATGCTGGGATTTTGTTAGTGCGTATGGGCCAGGATGTGAGAGAATTGAGGAAGAGCGGGATGAATTCTGGAATGAGTTAACTAGGTGTGTGGATGGTCTGAGTAGAAGGAACTATGTAGTTGTGCTAGGTGACTTGAATATCAGAGTGGGTGATGGAGAGGTAGAAGGTGTTGTAAGAAAGTATGGGGTACCAGGTGGGAATGAGAGTGGCGAGACACTGGTAGATATGTGTGTGGAGCAAGAGTTGGGGATAGGCAATAGTTTTTTCAAGAAGAAATTAAAAAAATAAGTATACTGTACATGGATGAGAGTGGCAAATGGAAGAGTGAGAGAAAGAACACTGATGGATTGTGTGCTGGTAGCAAAGAGCATGATTGGTAGAGTGAAAGATGTGCATGCATTTAGGGGTGTGGCTGCTGGGTTGTCTGATAATTTTTTGGTTGAAGCAAAAGTGGTGGTAGCAAAAGAGTGGGGAAATAGAGTGGGGGGATGTAGAAGGGAAACGGTGAAGGTGGAAGAGTTGAAAAAGCCAGAGAAGAGACAGGAATATCAGGACAGGTTGAAAGTGGCATATGACAGGGTAAAAGAAAGAGAAGTTGGGGAGTTAGAGGAGGAATGGGGGTTGATGAAAGAATGTTTTGTGGGACATGCAAGTGATGTGTGTGGAAAGAGGTTTGTTGGAGGTGGCATGAGGAAGGGCAGCGAGTGGTGGAATGAAGGGGTGATAATGAAGGTGGAAGAGAAAAAGAGGGCTTTTGAGAAATGGCTGCAGTGTAACAGTAGGGAGAAGTATGAAAGATAGGGAGAAAAATGTGGAAATCAAGCAGAAGGTAGAGGAAGAGAAGAGGTTGGCAAATGTTAGGGGACAGGATTTTAGTAGGTCATATGAGGAGAATAAAAAGAAGTTTTGGAAAGACGTGAAGAGAGTAAGGAAAGGTGGAACGAGGATGGAAGAGACAGTGAAAGATGTGAATGGACATATGTTAAGAGGGAACGGTACAAGGAAAAGATGGGCAGAATATTTTGAGTGCTTGCTGAATGTTGAAGAAGATAGAGAGGCAGCTATAGTGCCAGTGGGGGGTGTTCAAGTGCCAGTAATGGGAGATGAAAATGTGAGAGAGATTACAAGAGAAGAGGTGAAAAGGGCATTGTACGAAGCGAAAGCAGGTAAAGCACCTGGAATGGATAGTGTGAGAGTGGATATGTTGAAAGGAGGGGGTATGACTGCATTGGAATGGTTAGTGAGAGTGTTTAATATATGCTATATGTTGTCAATGGTGCCAGTGGAATGGGTGATTGCCTGTATAGTGCCCCTATACAAAGGTAAGGGAGATGTGTACGAATGCAGTAATTTTAGGGGAATAAGTTTGTTGAGTGTGGTAGGAAAAGTGTATGGTAGGATACTGATTAATAGGATTAGCGGTAAGACAGAAAATGTGATTGCGGAAGTGCAGAGCGGTTTTAGGAGAGGTAGAGGTTGTATAGATTAGATTTTTATAGTTAGGCAGTTATGTGAGAAATATTTAGCAAAGGGTAAAGATGTGTATTTTGCATTTTTGGATCTGGAGAAAGCGTATGATAGAGTTGATAGAGAGGCAATGTGGAATGTTTTGAGGTTAAATGGAATTAATGGTAAACTGTTGCATGCAGTGAAGAGTTTGTATGAGGGCAGGAGAGCTTGTGTTAGGGCAGGGAATGAAGTGAGTGAGTGGTTTCCAGTGAGTGTGGGACTGAGACAGGGATGTGTGATGTCACCATGACTGTTCAATTTGTATATTGATGGAGTCGTAAGAGAGGTTAATGAACGAGTGCGTGGTCGAGGTTTGAGAATGGTAGATGGGGATGATAACGAGTGGGAGCTGAATCAGTTGCTGTTTGTAGATGATACTGTGGTGGTGGCAGATTCAGAGGAGAAGCTGAGTCAGTTAGTATCAGAATTTGGAATGGTGTGTGAGAAAAGGAAGTTGCGAGTGAATTAGGGAAAGAGTAAGGTTATGAGGTGTAGAAGAAATGAGGATGGTGCTGGATTGAATGTTATGTTGAATGGGGAGACACTTGAGGAAGTTCATCAGTTTTAAGTATTTAGGCTCGGGTATAGCTGCAAATGGTGGAGTGGAAGCAGATGTGTGTCACAGAGTGAATGAAGGATGTAAAGTGTTGGGTGCATTGAAAGGAGTGATGAAGAATAGAGGGTTGGAAATGAATGTTAAGAAAGTTTTGTATGAGAAAGTAGTTGAGCCAACTGTGTGTGATGTATGGATCAAAATAATGGTGTATGAAAGTAAGTAAAAGACGGAAACTAAATGTGTTTGAGATGAATTGCCTGAGGAGTATGATTGGTGTATCTCGGTTGGATAAGGTTAGGAATGAAGTGGTGAGAGCAAGAACGGGTGTGAGGAGAGAAATTGCAGCCAGAGTAGATATGAATGTTCTGAGATGGTTTGGCCATGTCGAAAGGATGGATGATGAAAGACTGCTGAAAAGTGATGAATGCGAGAGTTGATGGGAGAAATGCTAGAGGGAGGCCTAGGTTTGGGTGGATGGATGGAGTAAGGAGAGCCCTGAATGATAAGAGGATGGATGTGAGGGAAGCAAGTGAGCGTGCTAGGAATAAGAATGAGTGGCGAGCGATTGTGACACAGCTCTGATGGGCATCTGCTGTTACCACGGGGCTGCATCTTACAGAGGTAGCCCTGTGGTAGGGACAGCAGGGGAGTTGGCAGTTATGAAGCAAAACTGGTTGTGGAAGAGCTGGGAGGATAGGCTGTGGCACTCCAGCAGTGCCATCTGAACGGTCGCTAGCTCCCTCGTCATTGCCCAAAGAGCAAAGTAATCCCCTTATTGTTTTCTTTTTTTTTTAATGTCGGCTACCCCTCAATTAACGGGGGAAAGCCCAAGGTAGATAGACAGATAGAATAAAATGTAACAAGATGTGTATGTAACACTAAAACGGAATATGTAAGTCCATAGAGCAAAGTAATCCCCTTATTGTTTTTTTTTATGTCGGCTACCTCCCAATTAAAGGGGGAAACAGTCAAGGTAGATAGATAGATATACAGATAGCGTCTCTCAAATACATGAAATTCACCGGAGGTGGCTCATATACTCAGAAAGTTTGGCCATCCATGGTCTATATATTGTTCATGGCTTCCATATATTTATTAAAACAAAGAGGAAAATACATTTCCTTCACATGACAAACTGTCGAAGATACAAATATCGACAGGTAGGAACGACAACAATTTGTCGACTGATGACAATGGACGTTAGAAAACAAAGGGTTTTGACACTCATCTTAAAACATGGATAAACGCGGATGTTCTAAAACTCTCCATATACAAGCAGACAAACGCAGAGTCGTGCTTTAAAGATGAAGAGAACAAGACTACAGAAAATAGGGATGATGTGGAGGGTGGATTCACCGTGAGATGGGTTTGAGTGAGACTGTGAGTCTTGGGGGAGGAAGGATTGGAGTGAATAGGGACCCAATGGATGGAGGGGGGGAGGAGGGTTTACCTTAATCCAGAAACTTTGGCGCGGACATTTTTGCGTCAAGTTCATTAACAAGCAACTTAATGAGGGCGACGGGAGCAGAACCCCTTAATTAGTGAGGTTCAAAGTTCTGACCTCACTAAGAGGGGCTTAAAGTTCCTAATAATCTAATGTTTTCTGTTATGGTTCAGAGTAACAACTCTCTCTCTCTCTCTCCTCATGTCTGATTACTATATGTACATTTATGTTTATAAAAATGACAGTCAAACTAAAGGTAGAATTTAACAATACATTAGCGTATGTATATATGTATGCAGTAACGACTTAAATTATATATATATATATATATATATATATATATATATATATATATATATATATATATATATATATATATATATATATATATATATATATATATATACACACACAGAGTGGGACAAAATTCACGAAGGGGTCTGAAAGTATATTAAAAATAATTTTTGATTACTTTTATTTTTCTTTATTGATTTCATAAAGTAAAACTTGAGGATTAACCATGGAATAATTCATGATTAAACAGCGAACATAAATTGTTAAATTTTACTATCAATTTTTTTCCGGTTTTACGTCACGGACTCCCTTTTCAACTAAGGGCTAGGACGGTTGCCTTCTTGCGAAGGACTTGTATTGGCAGATGTAATCGTTACCCTGAGTGCATGCCCTTGCTAACCTCAGACCGTGACGGGGCGCGAACCCTCGACCTGACGCCTCAGAGTCGCGGACATACCAAGGCTAAAAAATTGCTACCCAACAAGTTTATCGTCACCATAAAGGCCCGATTTCTTAAACAGTGTTATCCTAGGATACCATATTGTTAGTTAGCTAGACACATACAAATGGGTTTCATAAACGCCTCTGACGCGGTTCTGTGTATGGCTAGCCATACACAGAAACGCGTCAGATGCGTTTATGAAATCCATTTGTGTGTGTCTAGTTAACTAACAATATGGTATCCTAAGTTTAGAATGTTTAAGAAATCGGGCCAAAGGCTTAGGATTTTCAAACCGAGTCAATGAATAGGCAGACATAGCTAGGTATAGGTGAGCATATAAGATAGAGAGTTGCAGTGGATTCAAGTACAACAAGTAGAAGGCTGTCTGGACAGGTTGGAGTTACTTGGACAAGACTCCAGAGTATTCTTAAAACCCTGAATCTGTTTCCTTATAAAATGTTTTTGTTGCAACAGCTGAAACCACTAGATTTTGCCGACAGATCACAATACTGAGACATACATATACACATGCCTCATTCCCCCTTGTAAGGGGGGAGTGGCCGAGCCAAGAAACGCACATTCACCACGATCCACACACACCTCAACCACTCCTCCCGAGGGAGGGGTTAAGAATACTTCCTTCGTGTTCCCCTGCGTGTGGTAAAAGTCGACTAAATGAGGCGGAGCCGGGGGACTGGGGATCTTCTCGACTGTATTTTACTTCCTACGAATAGCCAAGAGATATTGAGACAGATTTTAAAAATTAGCAACTTGGAATCCGGAAATTACCCATAAGCAGATAATGTCAGATGAAACGTATCTTTATTTGAATGGCTTCATTAAAAAAAAAAATAATAATGCTGGAGTTGGAGTTTGGAAAATCCTAGGGCAATTCACCAAAGAGAATTGCATCTCATAAAGTGTACGGTCGGGTGAAGGTTGATCTTGGGAGAAGTGACCGGACCATACATTTTCGAGGCCCACATTCGAAAAGCTGTCATTGTTACACGCGATAAATATCAGTCTATGATAGAAAATTTCTTACCCCAATCTTCAAGATAAACATGACACGTGGATCCAGCAGGACGAAGCAACAGCGTAGCTCACGCAGCAAAGGCCACAATTCAACTACTCGGGGAAATTTTAGAAGAAAGAATAATTTCACGCGGTCACGAAATACGCTGGCCACCCCTTCTCTAAATCTGACGGCTCTTGATTTCTTCCTCATTGGATATTTCAAAGAAAATAATGTTAATTAGCTTCAGACACTGCAATAACTGAATAGTATTAATCGGGCCAAAATCAGGAGATTGGAGCCAGAAACACTAAAAGTTGGAATGAAAAACGTCTTATAAAGGGCACGTTTGTGCAAAAAAAAAAAAAAAAAAAAAAAAAAAAAAAAAAAAAACGCTCATATATATATATATATATATATATATATATATATATATATATATATATATATATATATATATATATATATATATATATATATATATATATATGTAAAGTACTTATTAATTTCGTGACCTTAACTGGCCACCTTCTCAAAGTGCAATCTTTGAGAGAGTGGCCAGTTAAGGTCACGAAATTAGTAAGTACTTTTATTTACATATTTTCGCTGTTTTATTTAATGGGCTTTTCCTACCATTTTAGACTGTATGATAACAGTTCAATGTTATCAATATATATATATATATATATATATATATATATATATATATATATATATATATATATATATATATATATATATATATATATATATATACTGCCTCATGATTTCGGTACGGCATAGCTATATAGGCAATGTTGCGGCTTCGAACTGCATTGACAATACCCACATATTCACACACAAACGCATATACAACGTTGAAACAAGTAGCCTTTACACTGTAGAAGCTGTACGAACAAGCAATTATTTCCAAGACCAACTTTAAGCATTGGATCAAAATAGAGGAATAAGAAAAGGGTCTAAACCGGAGATACAATTTCTCAATCTCTTCATTTTGCGGCATAATTCTCATTTTCAGTTAGCGAGTACGATTTGAGAGCAAAAGATGAGGTATTCAGAACGTTACAATAACCAGAATGTGTGAAACGTAGCTCTTAATTTGGTTGGTTTCGGTTTTACGTAACGAACTCCCTTTTCTACTAAGGGCTAGGACGGTTGCCTTCTTGCGAAGGACTTGTTTTGGCAGATGTAATCTGTATGCCCTTACTAACCTCAGTCCGTGACGGGGCGCGAACCCTCGACCTGCCGCCTCAGAGTCGCGGACGCTACCATTTTGCCACGGAGACTACTGAAACATAGCTCTTAATACCGATGGGCAAAATCAATACTGATTTTTGCATAGAAAGAAAAATAACAAATATCTCTTCACTGAGGGAAAAAAACCCGACAACTTTACCTCGGTTTGCGAAATCATGCAAAATTAGAGTATGAATTTACGATGAGGTTTTCTCAAGTAATATTACATAATTATGAAAATTATTAAACGGGAAACAGCGTATACATTTTGTGTAATTTGTGTCTTCTGGTCAGGTGAGCTGTGGGTTGATGCCTACTAATAAAACATGCACCAAAATATGTATACCTACATCACATACAAAATTACGAACGGTTTATACCTTTTGTTATAAACTATTGCAATAATTGTAAGGCCACTTTTACACCAGAGTGGCACGTCTCACGTGGCACGCCAGTTGAAAACGAACATCCGAAAATATATGAAACCTTTCACACAGAAGTGGCTTGACACGTCCCATGTACCACGTGCGACTTGCGTGCTTTCACACAGAAGTGGCGTGACACGTCCCATGTGCCACATGCGATTCGCTTGCTACTCTGAGTGGAACGCAAGTCGCACGTGGCACATGGGACGTGTCACGCCACTTCTGTGTGAAAGCTTTCATATGTTTCCGGATGTTCGTTTTCAACTGGCGTGCCACATGGCATGTCACGTGCGACGTGCCACTTTGGTGTGAAAACGGCTTAAGGTAATTTCTTTTAATTGAATCATGTTTACTAACTAATCTCGTGTAAGTAAAACTGTACCGAATACCTCTTTTTCACTGGACAACTGCAAATTCTATAATAAAATAATTATGTCCTTTAACAAGTTTAACAGATCTATTAACATAACAATTTAAACATATTTAATATGACTGGTGCCGAACATCCAACTGCTCTCTTTACTAAATAATGCCTTTAAAAGGAGCATCCATGCGCTCATCTGATGCTGAGGCGTGAAATGAAGACATGATAATATATATGAGATAGAATGGAAAGGAAATTTCATTTGCACATGATTACACAGCTCTTGATAATGCGGTGTGCCTTGAATCGCCAAGAGAAGCATACAGCGTATATTAGCATATATTCAGGAAGCGAGAGACGTCGTCCCTTTCATGTGGCAATGCGAGTGTATTGGTGGTGGTGGTGTAGGATTCCATCCATCCAACCAGGTAGAGTCATAATTGCATCGTTTCACGATTGAGCCGTTGCTATTCTTCGAAAGAAAAGGCGACTGAAGAGGCGTCGTAATGACACACGGTAATAAGGTCTAATGTCCTTTCCTCGGAAACCTGTTAATCATTTCTAGCCGTGCTGAAAAGCACATATTGACGCCTTAAGCTCCCCGTCTACGAAAGTCAGTTAATTATGGAAGCTTATTACCTTAGTATTTGATTCACCTTTTCACTAATTAATTAGTTTCAAAGATTAAGGCCCAGCGCTATTGTGTGCGAGCGAAGCAGTCGGCAAGAAACAATAGAGGTGCCGGGGAGCTCACTATTACGACACCCCCCTACACCCCCCACCCCCACACACCTCCGCCTGGCGCACTAATTAACATCTACGTTTCTTTGCCATTCGATCGTTGTTCAATTACTATTCACCATCGGATGCGAAGGCACATCAAAAGCGGATGCTTCACAAATTATGGTTGAGCTAAGATCCCCCTAAAATCTCACCAGCCAATCACAGACGTCCAGACCTTTCCAAGTAACCAATCAGCTCGAGGTTCTAAGGGAGGGGAGATATCCTCTAAGGTTTCTTCCATTCGGGAAAGTCCTCGTGTAGGGCCTTCGAAGTGAACGATCCTCAATGGGAAAAAGAACTCATTTCCTCCTCCTCTTCCTCCTTTACCTCCTCTTTCTCCTTCAGATGGGGATCGAAAGTTTCAGATGCATTTGCAAGGCGGCGCCCCAGAAGAGGGACTTAACTCTGGACACTGCCAATCATTAAGGACAGGTAATGAGAATGCCAGATAATTAATCATTCTTGGGTTAATTATATTCTCTCTCTCTCTCTCTCGAGGGAACTTTTACGTGACACGCAAGATTCACATGCATATGTATGTATGCAAGTCCCTCTCAACGTGTGCATGTATAGACATAAACAATGGCATAATATAGATGTATATGACTTAACTGCGTTTTTATTATAGAAGCAACACTACATGAGCTTCTACATACTAGTCATTTTTAATATAACACAATTTAAACTTGGTGTCACACACATATACATACATGCACACACCCATACTCACCCACCTAACTACCCACCCACCCATCCACCTACACAGACACCCACACACACCATAGCCTCATTAAATAAATTAAGCCAATGGAAACTATAGCTGTTCCGGTTTTACGTCACGGACTCCCTTTTTTACCAAGGGCTAGGACGGTTGCCTTCTTGCGAAGGACTTGTTTTGGCAGATGTAATTGTTACCCTGAGTGCATGCCCTTGCTAACCTCAGACCGTGACGGGGCGCGAACCCTTTACCTGCCGCCTCAAAGTCGGGGATGCTACCGCTTGAGCCACGGAGACTACTTCAATGAAAACTATAGCATTATCTGTTTTTCTTTTATTGTGGAAATAGCACCTAATAATTTTCATTCATGAAACTATCGTGTTGGGTGATGGTTTCTGGTGATTAATATTATCTTGAAACAAACTAACTAGTATGGTTAAGAGGGGGTGGGGGAAAAGGTGAATGAGGCTTAGTTTATAGTCCTAGGGTGAACACTGGACCTATCTATGAGAACCTAACCAGAAACTCACTCATTCCTAGTGTGGAAGACTGGAGAATGAATGTTTACGAAGATAAAATATTGTTTCTATTACTTATGCTATTTTGTGAAAAAAGAAAAAATTTAATATATTTTTGTAATACTTTTGTAATATTTTGTCAATAAACTATATGTCAGTATATTTATGAAGTACTAAAGTTGTACAGATAAGGAAGAGATTCAACCTTGTAATGAGGAAAGCATTGATTTTTTGTATGTATAGGTTAATTTGTAATATTAGGATGTATTCTATTCTTCTAACTGTATTTCAGAATTAGGCATTAAGATAAATATGATTATTTAATTTTGTTGGTAAGTTTGTGAGAATATTTGTATTGTTCTTTAGGCTAAGATTTTTTGATGGACAAAATATTGTTTCTATTACTTATGCTATTTTGTGCAAAAAGAAAAAATTAATATATTTTTGTAATACTCTTGTAATATTTTGTCAATAAACTATGTATATATATATATGTATGTGTGTCATTGATGAACCACTGTTGTATGGGCGAAGATAGCGATAAGGACAAATACATCCGTTCCGCAGCTCATTAAAAATGATAATGCCTACAGCTTCCCAGTTACAGCAACAAAGTTACAGAGAAGACGAGGATGGGAAGGAGGTTAAAGCTTTACAATCTCAATCTCTTATTATCCCTTCACATCTGACAAGTCATTACACTCTCCATCTCTATTACTTTTTACTTGATGCATTCTTCGTGCCCAGGCTCGGTGGGGGCTGTTTTATTTTATTTTATTTTTTGGCCCGTCCTGGTGTCACAATCATAAAAAAAAAAAATCTTTTCTACATCCGTGATCACCACTGCAGATCTTAGAAGGCTCTGGCGTCTTGTATGAATGAAACAGTGTAAAAAAAAAAAAGAGGTTGTTATTGACGTCATCATCTTGTTGTTAGCATTTGCATACCTGGACTCTTTTTCACACAGCCGCTATTAAGAGCTTTAACTTCCAACTAGGATAAAATTCTCGATTACTGCAGGCTACTTATACAAGAAGAAAAAGAAAAGTGCAAGCGCATGCAAAGTTATTACGTGTAATTCTTTTGTACCTTTTTAATAACGCGAAGAGCGAGGATGTCACATGTAGGCAAATACTATTAGTAAGCATGAAAGTGGACAAAGTTAGCCCAGAGGCTCTCTTTCAAAATGTAATAAATTCACTATCCCCCCCCTTTCCCCCCTCTCACCTTCAGGAAAAAGAAGATCCTAGGTAGTTTTTATCTCTCTCTCTCTCTCTCTCTCTCTCTCTCTCTCTCTCTCTCTCTCTCTCTCTCTCTCTCTCTCTCTCTCTCTCTCTCTCTCATTCTCAGTCACCTGAGGTTCTGTGATGATTTGATCAAATTCCAAAGTTTGAAGCCTTGCAGAGACGAACTAAGTACAAGCTATTGCAGCAAATTCATCAAAATAAACGGAGAGTGCGAGTCGTGTGTATTTACCAAATTGTGCTCATGGGAAAGAGCCCGATGACTGTACGATCGCGCGTGTGTGCGCATGTGTGTGTGCGCGCGCGCACGCTGGAGCGTGGTTCTTCCTTATGTTTTATTATAAGAACTGGTGTACCCAAGGGGCATGCTGAATTACCTGCGAATACAACAGCATTACAAATTTAGTGCTTGATTTATTTCAGATATACAAATAAATATACGAATAAGCAAATGAGCAAATCTAGTAACTTATAAACAATTACACAAAAGTACACAGAAATTAAGAAATTGCATCATTCATAGCATAAAAGTACACACAGGTATTACAGATTTCACAATGATGGTGATATTCAAAGTGTAAAAGTATCTAACGTAAATAACATTCTAAGCAAGCTAAAATGTAGTATTTATTCAACCACAAAAGCTTTAGTATCGAACCCGTTCCAATTCTCTCAAAAGAATTGAGAGAGAGAGAGAGAGAGAGAGAGAGAGAGAGAGAGAGAGAGAGAGAGAGAGAGAGAGAGAGAGAGAGAGAGAGAGAGAGAGAGACTCTCATCAATAGACACACATTCACACCTAATTACAAAATCAAAATCACATGATGAAAGAAAATGTGTCACAGTTATTCCTGAGGGTTTCAAAATAAGCAGGGTTGAGATCTGAGAGGACTGGTGGATGGGCAGCATCGTTTCTAAGTGAATAGTTTCAGGTTGTAGTGGCATATTTCCCTATATTAAGCGTGTCCAAGAGGAGTTTCTTGCCAATGGCGCAAATGCATGTCCAGACAGCGTTATTACAGCTGTAGTGTATAACCCACCAAAGAACTAGGAAAGGCTACGTTTATAAAAAGATAATATGAGTAAATTAGAATTTATAAATTCAATTGTAAACATCGCACGTGAAAGGAAGTGTAGGATATTAATTATGGGGGATTTTAATCATACAGATATAGACCAGAGCAATCTTGTCCCTCAAAGTGAAGAGGATTGGTTCTTTTGGGACAAGATTCCTAGATTGTGTGTGTGTGCTTATATATATATATATATATATATATATATATATATATATATATATATATATATATATATATATAGAACCCAATATTTCTGATGCGTTGCTCTCATATATACTAATAATTATTACAGACATCTGCAGTTATCATTTATCCGAAAGAAGTTACTGAAACACAGACTAACATCAAATGGAAAGGGAAAAGAAAAAAAATAAGAAATAAAAGAAAAATAATATGAAGGTATAAAAGATAAAGAATAGAGAGGACATGAATGAAAAAAAAATGGTGAATTGAAGATAAACCATAAAGAAATAAAGTAATGTACGTATAACTGTAAATAAGAAGCATAAAAAGCTAATGAGGTGCCAAAGAAGACGAATGATAGAAATAACTTGTCTTGAAGACGCGTTCCTCAGGGAGTGAACGAGAGGTTGGGTAAATGAGGTTGAGTGGGTGAGCTGGAGGGAGGTAGGAATGGGTTTAGAGGGGTAGGTAGTAGGTCCTGGAAGATATAAGGGGAGGGGAAATGCGGAGGAAGAGGGTGAAGGGTGAGGGAGCCGGGGAAGGGGTTTAGAGGGAAAGTGTCTGACACAGAGCTCCCTTGAGAAAGTTACCTGGACGAGCGGTCAGGCGAAGTCCATTTGAGCTCATCTTACATTTATAAGGTAATATGGGCCTAAGGGGGGGCTTCCCTTCTCCCCCTGTTCAACCCTCCAGGGGATCTCCTGGACTAAACTTCAAAGTGGCCGATGGTCTTCAGGTCCAAACTCTCTCCTAAGCTGTGCAAGGTGAAGGGGAAAGAGGCCAGGAAGAGGAGGAAGATGTGGAGACGTAAAAGATGATAAGGTGGAGGAAGTAAGAATACCGAGAGATAGAGAAAACAGATAGAAGAGAAGGGAGAGAAAGTAAATGGAAAGAGAGGAAAACAACTACGATATATTATAGTAAACTGATGGAAGAGGAGGAAAAGATAGTAGATGGAAACAGGGAAAGAAATACAATGTTATATATATATATATATATATATATATATATATATATATATATATATATATATATATATATATATATATATATATATATATATATATATATATATATATATATATATATATATTATAGGACATGTAGAAGACGGATGATATCTATATTTCTATTAAATGCACAGTTTCATGTGTCACTATTAGTTCCCATTCAAATGGGGATGGACGCAGACATGTTGGAGCTGGGGGATATATCTAATTACAGTGCAAAGTGACCAAAAGTATACGAAAAATGTGAAAAGGATAGACGCAGAAAGCAAATGTATGTTTATGAGGATGAGTGTGTATTATGGAAAGAAAGAGAAGAGCGGTATTAGAGAAATATGACTACAAATAACAATACAGTTTATCACTATACCTAATTTTCTTATCCATGAGCGACGTGAAATGAAATTGTGCGGAATCTAGTGATTTTTTTATGATTGTGACACCGGAGCAGGCAAAAATTGCCCTCATCAATAAAGTCCAGGGCAAGAGAAAACACCAAGACAAAGGAAAAGAAAAATGTTAAGGACAAGGCAGAGATGAGGTAATGAAATGAGGTTGTTATCGAATCTGATTTCCTATCTATGATAATCTAAATAATAAGCGTTCCGACTCTATCACCCCAAAACAGATCCTTTGTGAGTGTGTATACCTATGTGTGTGCCTGCCACGTTTTATAGATATGACATATATTCTAAGGTTTGCCAAGAATACCTCGGTGGTGGGAGTGTAAATTAGACTGATGGACAAAGTGGAGGTACATATCAACAGTTTTTGGCGGGAAAAGGTTCAATCGAACACAATGGTGTCAAATTTTACTAGATTTTGGATGCCCGACGCAGATACTCTCTGTAAATTGAAGCTGAGAGCTGAAATAAGAGTGATATGAGACAGATTTTGAACAGAAAAACAAAAGTGGTGATGATAAATTGAATTCAATGTTACACCTGTTCCTGGAGGTGGGGAGACAACCCCTACGAGGCACGTCCCTCGAGTGCCGGATGAGGGAAGCCCAATATTGAGTAGAGCTGCTCCAAATATACAAAATGAGGAGTAGTGGACCAAACAAGAAGCCAGTATAGGGTTAGCAAGCCACTGGTAGATATCTTATTATTGCTCAGAACACGCAACGGAATGACGACCTATGAACGATGGATTCTTAAGGGGGTTTACACGGTCAAACGGTTCGTCGAACGCGGTTCGACAGACAAGTGTTTGAAGTGATGTTCGAACGTGTGAACGGGGTATTTGATTGTCGAACACGGAACATCACTTCAAACACTTGTCTGTCGAACCGCGTTCGACGAACCGTTTGACTGTGTAAACCCCCCTTTAGAGTGACACACATTGGTCTCTTCCAGCCGTAAGGTGATAAAAGCTAAAACTGATCTTAAGAAGAAATATGTAAGCGAATCGCTTATGTACTAAGTCATCCGTTTATCTACAAATATGAAGAGCAAAATTTATTTAAATAATTTTCACTCTCGTGAGCTCATTATCTACACTACAAACTAAAATGAATAAAAAATCAGTAATAGAGAACCTCCAGTGAAGGTACCATCCATAAGTGTTACTTCTACAGGAGATTTTCTTTTCATTTTGTTAATTAATACAGTCCCTGTGGCTCAGAAGTTCCAATGGAGAAAACTAAGTAATATCATAGAAAACGACTCAGGCAGCTCTTGCAAAAGTATATAAAAACTGCCACAAAATTTACGATTCGTGTTTGTCTAGCAAAACATCTTCAACAACTGCAACAGACGTAAGAGAATAATAGGGATAAAAATAGGTCCTACACATTACGAGGAAGGAATGCTTATAAATAATGAGTCAGACATCTTTGACACTGCTGCAGGGAAAAATATTTAGGAGAGAATGGTCAACGACAACGAAGAGGGAAGAGATACACACTAAACAAGTACTGTACGTGCAAAACTAAAGCAGGACTGCATACAAAAACAATGATAATGGAACGTATAATGCAAGGACATGAAGAGGAAATTATAAAGTAAGTTCGGTGCCAGGTGAAAAGATACACGCTGAATATAGGTCAAGCGATGGGGCTATGTAATATTCAGTTAAGGAATTTGAGGTATTAAGACAGTTAGCAAGAAATGGAAAAGCTTGTTCTCAGCTTAGACCAACTCGGTTGGTTATATTTCCAAATACTCTACTGATTAAATACTATACAGTCGACAACTACCATATTCAAATATTTTTTCTTTGCGATTATATGTGTCATAATTAGTCCCCATTCGAATAGGGGTGGACACAGACAGGTTGGAGTTAGGGGAATAAGATATAGACGTCCTTCCTAAAGCATTCGCGATATCAAACTCCTAAATGTAAGGTTCATCACTTCTCAACTTGAACTCTCTCTTACTGAGCTATCGCAGCCCTCACCAGCTTAAGAGAAATTATATTCTCTAAAACAAGGTTAATGAAATACTTAAAATAGGAGAATGAGAAATTCTCTCCACATCAACGCGTCACGTACGTAAGGGGGGGGGGGTAGACAAGGTAAAGGAGAGAGAGAGAGAGAGAGAGAGAGAGAGCACCTAAACCTATTGCA
>JAXCGZ010011742.1:55000-70948 GCA_037179515.1 Halocaridina rubra
GAACGCCCCGCCTAACGATATGCGGTGGAAAGGAGCCAGCGTTAGTCGATTCCCGACTCGCGCACTTTTGCCAATGATTTTACCTCCCTCATTTTCTTTTCTTGCCAAAAACCAAAAGAGAGAAGAGATGAGAATTCGAAGGCCACTAAGAAGCCTCAGTAGTTCTCTTTTCCCGTTCAGTTCTGGCCACCGAATTGGCTTCAGAGGGACTGAGCGTCAAGTTTTATAACATACTAGAAGTCTAAACGGCAATATATAGCATGTTATGTAACAAGAGAATGAAAACAAAGTAAGAGAACAAATACATAGGTTTTTACCATAAACTATATTTAGCAAATTTTACATTGCGTAAGTTATAGCGATTTACACTCTCTCTCTCTCTCTCTAAGGGCATACACTCAGGGTAACGATTACATCTGCCAAAACAAGTCCTTCATAAGAAGGCAACCATCCTAGCCCTTAGTAGAAAAGGGAGTTCGTGACGTAAAACCGAATCCATCCTATCTCTCTCTCTCTTTGCTCTTAATCCAAGTATTTTTTTTAATCAGGTATATATATATATATATATATATATATATATATATATATATATATATATATATATATATATATATATATATATATATATATATATATATATATATCTGGCTATATGAAAGTGATAAAATATAAATATAAGATCGTAATAATAAGTAAGCCTGTAGCATGATGTGGGATTTACAACAAATTTAGTATTGCATTGATGGACACAGACAATTGTAATCGTAGAGAGAGAGAGAGAGAGAGAGAGAGAGAGAGAGAGAGAGAGAGAGAGAGAGAGAGAGAGAGAGAGAGAGAGAGAGAGAGAGAGAGAGAGAGAGAGAGAGAGAGAGAGATTGATTGATAGATACACAACGTGATTGAAACTGACAATGCAATAACGGGTTAGAGAGTCAGAGTGAAGGCTTTAGAGAGAGAGAGAGAGAGAGAGAGAGAGAGAGAGAGAGAGAGAGAGAGAGAGAGAGAGAGAGATTACATTCAAAATTCATAACGGCTTCGCAAATCAGGGTGGCAGCGAGTCCGTGAGTGTCTTAAGTGGAAACCGTTGTCCAACGGTCCGAGTTCTCAGGGGGGTTGGGGCATCCCGTTGGTGTCTGGGCGTTGGAAGGGTGAGGGAGTGGATGGGCTGACTCGCTTTACCTTCTACATGAGATTTCAATTATTGGGGCTCTCCCTGAATTATGAAAGGGTGCTGTTATGGTCAGAGTCTGAAGGGGGGATGTTTGTTTTAGATGATGCTGCTGAAGGGGGAGGGAGCGGGAGGGAAATAGAAGGAATGTATGTCGAAGAGGGGAATATGAAAGACAAAAAAATGAAAAAAAAAAACTGCATGCGGAAGAAGATAAAAGGGGTCAAACAGTAATTAAGAGTGAAACAAGAAGAGCCTATGTATGGTAAATATAGGGAAGGATTTTCTTGAGAGAGAGAGAGAGAGAGAGAGAGAGAGAGAGAGAGAGAGAGAGAGAGAGAGAGAGAGAGAGAGAGAGAGAGTTGCTTATATCTTCCATAGACAACGAAATGGCATATCATCGTCAGTTTTATTGCCGAAATGTGTAACCAATAGTTCCTTATTACTCCTCAAATCAGCCTCCCTATATGAACGGTAAAATCATATTCCCCGTCGGCACATTGGTAAAACACAGGCTAATATTTATACCGATTCAATCGTGAAAATCTACGATTGCGATCTCGTGTGAATCAACCAGAAGACTACTTTGGTAAAAGGGGGGGAGAAGGGGGAGAAAGGAGAAGAAGAATAATAATAATGAGGAGGAGGAGGAGGCAGAAAGGGGATTCTATTTAAAGCTAGATAAAAGTATATTGTGGTGAATGTGTGATATAATGAGCTTTTTAGCGGCAGCATAAGGAGAGTTTTACCCTCCTTCCAAGTCCTCCCCTTCCAAGATGGTGTGCTCTCTCTCTCTCTCTCTCTCTCTCTCTCTCTCTCTCTCTCTCTCTCTCTCTCTCTCTCTCTCTCTCTCTCTCTCTGTGTGTGTGTGTGTGTTTCTCTCTTCTCCTTTTTTTCCGCTTCTTTTTCTTCACGAGAAGAAACAATCTCCAGAGCTCATATTTTTGTCATTGAAATTGCGATGCCATTAAACCACTAATGGGACATCAAGAGAAAATGGAAAAAATATAAAATTCATTAGATAAGTCCCGTGAAAAAACTAAAAAAAAAACTACAAAAAAAAATAAAGTATAAATACGAAGAACAACATTCATATTGATAACAAGGCTAAAACTCATAAATATAATAATTAACACATGTTTTACATTCTAAATATATATGAGGTCACGTTTCTTATGTTTTTTGTTTAACTGTCTCGTCTTTGGCTTTGACCTCGTTTTAAGGTTATCAATAATAAATGGCCATTAGTTACAATGTGCAAAAGGAAAGATAAAACATGTGGTAACAGCATGTGTGCATATTTAAAGCCATAAAATGGAAAAATGTCAACAAAGTTAAGAAAAGGAACAAGAGACTTCGGTTAAAAGCAATGAATATTTTACGGGGCTTTTCACAGAGAGAAAACTACACTTACAACAATATTCATCATTAATTGTGGATATTTTATTATTTGATAACTCTAAATATCAGCTTCAGAAGTAGAGTATGAATTACTGAAATATATATTCTAGCGAGTTCATTCTCATAAAAAGAAATCGTCTAAAATGATATACAGAATGATATTTTTTTATGAAAGTATCACCAGAACGAAAAAAAAAAACTGCCCTCATCGAGGTTATGTAAATCATAATAAAAATTCTCTTATGACACAAGAGTTCCACAGACTAGACAGATCATTATATTTACCTGATATTGAATTGTAAATAATGTATAATATTAACCTATCAGGTAACTGTGAATACTGAAAAATAACAATGAAACCGAGGAGGAGAATTATAAATTTTTTATTTTTTTAACTTCACCCGACAAGCAGCACAGCAGAAAGATCGGGTTTGACCCCAGGAACATCTTCATAAATATTAGTAATAATGTTTGTAAGGAAACTTCCATGCATAAAGTAATGACATCTATGAATGGTGTTTTGTATGTGAAGTAAAGAAGAAAATATGCTCTTCGGTAAGAGAAGAAGGAGGAGGAGAAGGAAGAGGAGGAGGAGGAGGAGGAGGAGGAGGAGGAGGAGGAGGAGGAGGAGGAGGAGGTGGTGGCAGCAGAGGAGGAAGAGGAAGAGTTATATAAATCATATCCCAAGGCTGAAGAGTACAATCTTAATGAGCGTTAAAATTCCATTGCTTTAAGTTGTTAAAAAGTTCAGGCAAGTCTTAATCCAAAGGAGATTCTGGTGTTCATCATTAGTCATGGATGGAACGTACACAAGTAAGAGTACCTGTACTACTATTACTATTTACTACTTCTAACATCAATATTACTATTACTAACACTAATAATAAAGAGCTATGAAAGCAGCAGTAGAAGCAATAGCAACTACTACGTCAACAAAAACAAAAATAACACAAAAACAACAGCAAGAAAAAAAAATTATTTTTCAAAAATGACACCTACTGAAGGTAATATTTTGGGTAGTAGTATTTTTTACACCATGATGTGTTAAAAAGTCAGTGGCTTTGCGGCAAGAAAAGAAGTGTGGAGAAGAGGAGATTGTTATTCTTTTTAGGAACTAGGATCACTCCCAGAATTGGCACCCATGTAATACTTAGTTACTTCTTATGGAAATGAGGTAAAAGGTTGAACGCAGGCAATTTTGATAAATATTCAATCTTAGGTTAGGTTAACCTAACCATAACAATAAATATTGAACATAGGTGCCTCATCTATGATTGAGGTACATCAGATGCTTATTATTGGAGTGATCCAGGAGCTGGTCTAATCAAAAGTGTTAAGTAAAGGTAGCACCACTGACATCAGACAGTAAATTATGCGCGCATTATTATAACTATAAACTGGGGATCGCATTAGCACAGTGGTTAGAGCGCTCCACTCTCAGTACTGGAACACACCGCAGGTAGTTTGGAATAGCATCCACCTTAATTCCAAGCTCTAACCCGTCTGTGTCCACCACCATTAGTACGGGGGATTAATAGTGACACTAAAACGGCGAACAGCGTCTGCGACTCTGAGGCGGCACATCGAGGGTTCGCGCCCCGTCACGGACTGAGGATAGTAAGGGCATACACTCAGGGTAACGATTACATCTGCCAAAACAAGTCCTTACAAAGAAGGCAACAGTCCTAGCCCTTGGTAGAAAAGGGAGTTCGTGACGTAAAACCGAATCCATCAATAATTAAAATAAAAATATAGATACAAAAATATAATATCGCCATGAAAGGTAGATTGGGATGGGCAAGGGGGAAGGGCAAGAGCAACTGGCAATAACACAACGACTGGGTATGATAATACGAAGATGAAAGAGTGAATATAATATTTATACTCTGAAGACAAATCCTCTTGGTTCAAGGAACAGTGCCACAATAGTCTTGTGTCCCAGCAGATGCCTCCTAATAGAACCATCACCGGCAAATGAGCGTCGCTGTAGCCTACACTTTATCATCATTAGAATCTTTGGATAGGAAGATGCACAAGGGGATATAGAGGGGGGGGAGAAGGAAGATAGTGAAGAAGACATACGTGGGATAGGGTAGGGGGGAGGCTGAGAGGTAAAACATATGACGGATGTGGATTGAGGGTAAGGGAGACGACAAATGAGGGGATATCGAGTGGGGAGGAGAACAAGAAGGATAAGGATGGTGAAGAGAAGGGGAAGGACATATGAGGGGAATGAGGGAGGGGTAGAGTGGAGAGAAAGACATCTGAGGGACATGAAGAAATAAGAAGAGATGGAAATATGTGAAGGGGATATGGAGGAGGAGTAGGGGAGGGGGAAGATATATGAGAGAGACAGAGGGGTAAGAAATGGATGGAAAGTTATATGGGGGATATGGAGAGAGAGGAAAGGGAGGGGAGAAGATATAGGAGGGTTGGAAATGGAGGGAAAGTAGAATGAAGGAATTCGAGGGTGACATTTTTCCCTTATTTTAAGAGTGTGACACCGGAACAGGCAGAAACTGCCCTCATCAACAAAGGCCCGGGCACGAGAAAATACCAAGACGAAGGAAAAGAAAAAGGTTAAGGGCAAGGCAGAGATGAGGTAATGTCACACAAAGGAAAACGACAGACAGAAAAAAACAGTCAAAGTACAGAGGACCCAGAGATATGAGAGATATTGAGAGGAACAGAATCATGTGGGGATAAAAGTTTTCCATTATTTTATTCCAGAAGAGAGAATGAAATGAGAAGAAGCAGGTGAAGACATATGGAGGGGGAGGGATATGGAGTGGAAGATGGCACGAGGGATTTAGAGAAGGAGGGAGACAAGTGCTGGAAACAAATGAGGGATATGGAAGAGGAGGAACAGGAGATATGGAGTTGGTATATTAGTAAGAAAAATAAGTAGGGAGAGGAGATAGTAAAGGCAGGTGTTTAAGAGACAACAAAGTGCAAAAAAAAAAAAAAAAAACTATTCATTTTCTTACAGTACATATAAATTTATCTAAGGCATATCCTCATTAATTTTAGCTATAACTTCCGACCCCTCCATATTTCATAAGATTCGTAAATCTATATTAACGGAAAAGTGAATTAAGACAGTCTTTATAGTCACGAAAAGAAAACGCACGGGTTTTAATGACCTTTTAGAAAATGTACACGAAAGAACTCTTAAGCCCAGAAAACCCGCTACTTCTGTCTCATTAACGCTCGGTACGGTTACAGTGGTGGAAGAGATCCCAGCACCAGTACCAGTCACCCCGTGAGACTGAGCAGGGCAAAATGAAGGTCTCCATTCGCTCTTTAGCCTGCTCAAGAAAAAAAAATGAGTTTAGAGGGCAAACGGAAATTAAAAATGGCTATAAGGAGCGTAATAATAAAGTAAGGAGGAAGAATAAGGAGGAGAATATAAAGGGTCTTTATATTATTGTCTCTGCAATGTGGTCGAGTTGAGAAAGCGATGCATCCTCACAGAAAACGCAGAACCTCATAAGGAGCGTCTCAGGAGGAGGAGGAGGAGGAGGGGAGGAGGAGGAGGAGGAGGAGGAGGAGGAGGAGGAGGAGGAGGAGGAGGAGGAGGAGGAGGAGGAGGAGGAGGAGGAGGAGGAGGAGGAGGAGGAGGAGGAGGAGGAGACTACAAAACGAAGGGCGCGCGGACACGATATCTTACTTAGACCCTCCGGAAAAACAAAACAAGTTGGCACAAATATACACACACACTTACTCTTTCTTACCCTGCTTCCTCTCTCTCTCTCTCTCTCTCTCTCTCTCTCTCTCTCTCTCTCTCTCTCTCTCTCTCTCTCTCTCTCTCTCTCTCTCTCTCTCTCTCTCTCTCTCTTTCTACGGATTTCCCTTATTTTCAGAGAAAATTTGGTTTGTCTCCATCAGAAAAATTATGATGACAAAAATAAACAATAAGAATATAATAATAAATAGAGTACAATCTCTATTATTATTATTATTATTATTATTATTATTATTATATTATATTATTATTATTATTATTATTGTTATTATTATTATTATCATCATCATTTTTTTATCATTGCTGTTGCTGTTATTATTGTTGTTATCATCACAATCATCTCCATTATTATTATTATTATTATCATCATTATTACTCCAAGATATGCTTAATAAAAGCTACCAACATAATCAATATTCGGAAGACGAAATGCCAAGGTCTAACTAACCACGAGTAAAAGACGGTAAAATCTGAAATTGATGCAAATTATCTAAAAGAATTGGAAGTCAATGCAAGATGTACATAATACTTCCCTTCCTCCTCCTCCTCCTTTAGTCCATATTCTCTTTTTCCGCCTCCTTTTATTATGTCTTCCTCAACTTCTCCTTCCTCCTGCTTTTACTTCTCTTCATCCTCTCTGCTGCTGCCCCACTATGCCTTTGCATTGGCCTTATTTACCATTGGGTCCAGAGACAGGATTTCCCCATTTGAGGTAGAAGAGAACACCACAACGTGTTTTTGTTTTTCTTAAAGAATATGATTTCAATGTAAGAATCCAGAGTCTCATTTTCCATAGTTCTAGGAGACTTAAAAAACAGTCTCGGTAAAAAGCTTTGGGTTATTTTTGAAGAAAATTTAAATTAGAATGAAACTAGATGTAATTAGGTTGGGTGAGTGGCATACTTTGGAGGTTGTACTTATGCTTATTTGTAACAGAGCAAATATGGACAATGTTAATTTGTTATTGGCAGTAAAATGAATAATAATAATAATAATAATAATAATAATAATAATAATAATAATAATAATAAATCTTTTTATTATTATTATTATTATTTTTAGAAAGAATAGCATTGCAAGATAGCATTCTTAAAAATATAGAGGTAAAAATAACCAAAACACGAGAAAAAAAAAATTGATGAAACAGTACTCACAAATACAAGTACAGTATTTGTGAACCATTGACTGGCTGAAAGGTAAAAGTAATGCCTATTATGTCAATAAATTTTTTGAATTTGAATTTGAATTTTAAAGTACTGTGGCCGTCTCTCCTTGACCTGCTTTTTAAAAACAACGCAATAATATATCCATAAAAAGTTGCATCAAATATAAAAGTGATATGCCAAAAAATATAAGTCAATCTCATCTCTACGGGATGACGAGTGGATGGCAGGTTTTGGGTGAGTGAAACTTCATCATTGTAAAAACAAGTTGGTTGAAACCTTTACAAGTGCCTTTTAATGTAATAATCTGACTTCATTTCATCACCATCTGTCGAAAAAACTGCTATAAATAACAATCATGTATTGATTTTGTAGTACCATCATAAAAAGTATATTAAATTACATCTATTATAATTTGAGTGATGGGTGGGGTCTATCCAAGAAAGGAGTTGACCGTCCTAAGCCTTCCATTTTTTTTTTTTATAGATTCTCCACCTAAGGATGAGTGGAACGGGTCATGGAGGACCCGTAGGGATGGCGTCAGCCGGCACAGGCCCCAACCACCCACTGTGGTGCCCAACTACAGCAGTAACCTCCCCAGTAAACAGCTTAAATTCTCTTGCCTGGACGTGGCTCGATCTGTCGACCTCGCGAATGCGACGCCAGCGCGTTACCACTGTACTAGCCAGAAGGCTGCCTTCCATTGTTCTTTCTCTCTTACTTAGCCATTTTTACCTGGGGCAAGGGACCAGAATACCGTCTTCGTCTTCCTATGCGTCTCGTAATAATGGCCCAAATAGTGGTAAGCGAGGTGACTTGGAATCAATCACCCTCCCTACAAATATTCCTTCCGCAAAGTTAGGTGGCAAGAGTTCTGGTATGAAAACTCCAACTAGAACACCAGCACGTTGAGACTCGGCCATCCCTCCTTACACGGGGGTTACACCCTTTACATATAAATATATAACTCAAGACTATATTGACTCAGTATAGCAAGGTAAGCGACAATGCAGCAAGATCTAATGTGCAAGAAATGTTTAATATGGGAATCAAGATAGAGACAAAGTAAATATAGAAGCAGTTCGATGCAAAGACTGTATCTAAAAGATGAAAACCAGCTGTATATATAATTTAGAGCTATTTTCTGGTTTTCTAAATTGAACATATAAAACATATACATTCTAGATTTTGTTTTTCTATTCTGAAGTAAGTAAACATGAGCAAAAATATTCTTTCTTTTTTATGAGTGCGATACCGGAACAGGCAAAAAACTACCCTGATTAATAAAGGCCCGAGCACGAAGAAAACATTAAGACGAAGGAAAAGAAAAGAGTTACGGACAAGGCAGAAATGAGGTAAGTCTAAAGGTAATATAAAATTCTTCTCTCTCTCTCTCTCTCTCTCTCTCTCTCTCTCTCTCTCTCTCTCTCTCTCTCTCTCTCTCTCTCTCTCTCTCTCTCTCTCTGCTAATGCTTCTACAATCGGGTAGAAATAATTAAATAATTCTATAGTGAAAAAGAAGTATTTTTTCATAATATAATAGTTATCCCGACCATTCACTTAAAAAAAAAAAAAAAAAAAAAAAAAAAATATATATATATATATATATATATATATATATATATATATATATATATATATATATATATATATATATATATATATATATGTATATATGTATATATATATATATATATATATATATATATATATATATATATATATATATATATATATATATCCTTATGAGGGAGGGGGACAAGAGTACTTCCTCCGTGTTCCCTGCGTGTCGTAAAATTCGACTAAATAGGGTGAAGCGAGGGAATTGAGATTCCCCTCCTCTGTATTTTCTTTCCACAGAGAGTCAAGGAATTTTGCTGTGACTCAGCCACCCCCCTTATAAACTGGAATATGGCTCATATATATATATATATATATATATATATATATATATATATATATATATATATATATATATATATATATATATATATATAACCAAATAAGCACATTACATATGTGAAAACATGAATAATTTTTTTACCCCGACCGGGACTTGCACCTAGGACTTATAATTACTAAGTCAAGGCACTACCAACTACACCACAGAAGGCGTAGTTGGTAGTGCCTTGACTTAGTAATTATAAGTTCCAATTCCTTTTAGCCTTTTGTGGTGTAGTTGGTAGTGCCTTGACTTAGTAATTATAAGTCCAAGATTCAAGTCCCGGTCGGGGTAAAAAAAAAAAAAAAAAAAAAAAAAAAAAAAAAATATATATATATATATATATATATATATATATATATATATATATATATATATATATATATATATATATATATATATATATATATATATAGAGAGAGAGAGAGAGAGAGAGAGAGAGAGAGAGAATGATCAAAGCATATATCATTTTCCTCCGTCTCAGGTCATCTGCTGAGAACATCTCTCTAAGAGATACTTTTATCTATTGGAAGGGTGATCAAAGCGCTCTTTATGTATTACCTGTCACACGAAGATTAAGCTGCTCTTCAGCACAAACACGTGTTTTGATATTCTTTTTTTTTTCCTCTTTAAATCATTTTCTTTTCTTCATCTCTTTGCTAAATAATTTCTGGAATTGGATAGGGAGAGATTTAACCAAAGCGCAGCTCGCTCTTTTTTTTCTCATTCTTTTAATCTCTTGTTTTGACAGGCGGTTTGATGCCTCTTTTACGAGGCAAAAGTTTGCAAAAAGCGTTATCGACGAAGGAAAAATAACTTATTTCAAAAGGAATCTTACGTCATCTGAGGATGATACTATAACACGCCGTTTTATTTATGTAGTCAGATCTTGGTTTGGCAAGATTTATGTTACCTACTTCGAAAATATGACGATTGCATAATACGCAAATCAAAACAATTATAATTTAGCCCCATCTTTTTTGTGATAAAATGCAAGGTGGGAATTTCTACCCTTGTCGAAGTCTGAGCTCAAGGAGATATAGTTCCACAACTAACTCCAGACACATAAATTATGAAAAATTAGCAAAAATACGAAAACTGACTAGTTGATATAGACAGGAACAAAATCCACTGAGAAAAAGGAAAGCTATATTAGTGAAGGAATTAAAAAATTATATTCAAAATAACTCCAGGTAATGAAGAGTATGAAAAGGATGTTAGAAATAGGGAATACAGAGAAGTTTGAGGAAAATTGAAAAAAATATAAAAGGAAAAATAGGCTTAAAGGAATAATTTAATGGATATACAAGAAAAAAATATCAACACACTAAACAAGAACAGAGAAAAGCATAATTTTAGAAAAGAATATTTTACATATAGATAGATACATATATAATTAATCCTTAATGTGTATAATATAAATAGATATATAGATATGAGGAACAGGACCAAACAGACAAATTGATAAATATACAGAAACAAAATAGATAGATAAATAGTTATTAGGGAAAGACAGATAGATAAATAAATACAAAAAGAGATGTCGGACTGAAACGCAATCTAACTTTTCTCTCTCTCTCTCTCTCTCTCTCTCTCTCTCTCTCTCTCTCTCTCTCTCTCTCTCTCTCCACCTGACCCTCTTTTCCTCTTCTTCATATCTCATTTCTTTTTTCTCTCTTTCAAACATTGTTTTTTTTTCGCTCGATCTTTTCTTCAGTTGGCAGGCAGCAAAAGGAACGGGTAATGAGGTTCCGTGGCCCGAGGCCTTGGCCGGGCCCACTACAAAAGAAAACATAAGTCTTATGATTGATATTTGGATTAAAAAACTTAATTGATTATCTATTCGGCGTGCGGTGGGATCGCTCTTTGTTGGCCGCAAACTTTATTATTAATATTGTACCTTCCATTGCGGACGAAAGGGAGAGGGGAGGGTGATAGAGGGAGGAAGAAGGAATAGGAGAAACATGGAAAAGAAAGACAATAAGGGAAGGAAACAGAAGCAAAAAAGGGGAAAAGGGAAAAGAAAGAAAATTAAAAGAAATCAAGAGAAAATATATAATTGTTAAAGGATACAAAATGGAAATGAAACAGACGGAAGTTAAAAACATTACAAATAAATCTAAAAAAAATTGTTGGAAATAGAGACAGAGGTAAATGTAACAGAAAAGAAATGGCAAAAAAGGGAGATACAAAAATAAAAAAAAATAGAGAAAATAAAAAAAAGATACACGAAAGTGAAGAGATATAAAAAACAAAAAAGGAAGCGAAAAAAGTACACAAAAATTAAAAGGAGATATTGAAAATGGGGAATTGGAAAAAAGTACAAAATATTTCAGATATAAACAAATATGTAAGGTAATAAACAGGAAAAACATGAAAGAGATCTGTAAAATACAAAAAAAAAAATAAGATGAATTCAATAAAAAAAAAAGGTATAAAAATCGAAATAAAGGAAAAAAAGAACGAAAAACAATGAAAGAAATTAAAAAAGGAAATGAATAATTTGGGAATAATATGGTAAAAAGATATAATAAAGGGAACAGACAGGAAAAAATACAAGGAAACAAGAAACGAAAAAAAGGACAGAAAAATTATGGAATTTGAAAAAAAAAGAAAGATGCAAAATGTAGGGGAAAAAAGACAAATGATATAAAAAATATATGGAAGATAATGCGAAAAAGAAATATATCAAAAGAGTAAGAAAAAAAAGGAGGGGCTAAATTTGGATAGAGAAATTAAAGGCAAGGTTACAAAAAGGATGGGGAAAAATGTAGAGGAATATAATATAAAAAAAAGAAGGGGGGAGGGCTGAATTGGAATGGGGAAGCAAATGAAAAAAGATCAAAAAGTGATTCAAAATGGGGATAGAAAGCAAAAAAAGAAAAAAAAAAGTAAGAGGAAGAAATAAGGGAAAATATAAAAAAGGGACAAAAAAACGAAGAAAAAAAAAACTTAATTTAAAAGAATTATGACAACGAAAAGTAAAATAATAATAATAATAATAAATAGTAATAATAATGATAATAATAATAATAATAATAATATTAATAATAAATACTAATAATAATAAAAATAATAATAATAATAATAATAGTAACAACGATAACAATAACAATACTACTACTACTATTATTACTACTACTAACAACAATAATAAAGAAATAATAATAAAATGACAAATCCTCATTTTTATAATTTAACAAAGTCTATTTTTGTTCACTGAGCAAGACTTATACCTTAAAAAACGGCTTTTATAACTATAAATGTACTTTGTCTGTACTTATACTTGCCCATCTCAAAACTGTCATTTTAAAATACACCTTTGATAAACCATTTTTTTTCCGTCTATTTATCTATCTATCTCATCTTCTTCCCATTCCTTCGTAAAAAGTGTATTTGGAAGGCTGGCTGCCTTCGAGTCTTCTTTTTTATTATTATTTTCTTCCATTTGTGATTCCATAAATAAAAGATGTTGGGGGAGCGTTGTCTCCTACGCCTCCTCCTTCCCACAATGGTATAATAAGAATAGAGAATTCAATTACATACTTCCTTCTCCACTGACCCTCTGTAATGCATGCTAACGAACGTTGGGAGTACCTCCATCCTCCGCCATATTGCTCTCTCCAACACCACCAACATTACCCCCCCCAACATACCACGGAGCCCCCACATTCAATATCACTTGAAAAGACATTCTATTATGGCATAGTACACAGGGGAAAATTGTTACGAGATTAATTTTCTGCCATTTCTTATTGATGGCAATAACTAGAACATAAAAAGGTAGCCAAGACACATATTCTAAAAAGAAATTAATTTACGATAATATGATTTTGCAAACGGATTCGCTATCGTTTATTATCTTGGAGTACTCCACATCTTTAATAGCGTTTTCAATGTAATTTATAATTAATTAACCTGAATGAATGATAAAATAGGTAGTTCAAACAGTCTCTATACACAGGAAAATTTTAATATATTTGCTATTAATTATTCATTTTTATATATATTTACTTTTTTCCAATACATCATAAGAAATAGACAGGCCATCGAAGGCCCCAGATTTGAGTTCAAAGGAATTTTATCTTTTTTAGCATTTGGCACAAGAAGCTGAAACGTATCTTATGTATGATTATTCTGGGATCAGCAAGTGCTAATCATATATATATATATATATATATATATATATATATATATATATATATATATATATATATATATATATATATATATATATATATACATACATACATACAAACGAGTATATATATAATTCATCTCTATTTAGTGAGCCTTCAGGAACATGGTCAAAGAACATAGGTACACTGAAGCTAATAATTTTTTTTTCAAGCGGCCCCAAGATATATACCCAAAGGTAGCTCAGACTGCGTCTGTCTTCGTTACAGCCACACTTGCAATTAGAAGGGAGGGTCGTGACGTCAATCGTGTGGCAGCATCAATGAACTTGATGGGCTCAGAGAGTACACCATATATGGAGTATAAAGCGGGGAAACATCTTTACGACTTCCGTGATACTCAATTAAAAATAAAACTGTCTTAGGAAATATATACATATACACATGGCTTTATTCCCCCTTGTAAGAGGGGTTGTCCGAGCCAAAAAAACACGCATTCACCACTATCCACACATACCACAACCACTCCTCTTAGCTCCTTGGAGATAAAGGATTGCCACGCTTCCCCCCTTTTCCACTCTGCTTGGATCATCCACAAGGTAGGAGGGCGAGGATATGCTACATTGAGACCTGACAGCCACAGCTGGTTTACCCCCACCGCTCATCACATGACAACTCCCCTCACACTGGTCCATCATAAATCACTGAGCTAGCAGGTGCGAGAAATCCCTTTGGCCAGTGTCATCTATACACAATCTTCCTCCATTCATTCTTCTCTCCTGCATGCACTCTTCCCTTCGCCACTGACAGTCCACGCGCATTCAGTGCCCTTTTCACGTCATCCATCAGTCTCATTCTAGGTCTCCTTCTTGACCTGACTCTTAGGAAATAAATGAATAGAGTTATTACTGATTCTTTTCATTGGTTATCAGAATACTCCCAAGATTCCTTCTATATAGTCTTTTGAATGTTATGGCGCAGTGGAAGTAAGGAAGATTGAAATAAGTAATTGAACCGAGAGAGAGAGAGAGAGAGAGAGAGAGAGAGAGAGAGAGAGAGAGAGAGAGAGAGAGAGAGAGAGAGAGAGAGAGAGAGAGAGAGAGATAGAGATAGAGATAGAGAGAGAGAGAGAGAGAGAGAGAGAGAGAGAGAGAGAGAGAGAGAGAGAGATCATGTATACATTTGCTTTCATATATTTATTCAGGAAAGGTCTCGATACATCCATTTGCTGAGTATATAAAACAGCGAAGCAGACACATCACGCAATCCACTAATGCCAGTCCACGGCAACTTTCCAAGTTGATATTACATATATTCAATCGTTTTAAGAAGCAAAAACACTTGTAAACGATATGAATACATTAATCCCAAACAGGATTCAACCCTAATACTTTTGAGATATGTAAATACTAAAGTTAAAAGCTTCTACTACTGAGACAAGGCGACAGATGAAAAATGCATTTGTTTTTATCAATGATGTAGTGTGAAACAGTGCAAAACAGCTACCATACGGTCAGTCAGGCAGGCACCGTCAACATAGCAGTCAGAGTATATCGAGGCACATTTAATGCCAGTCATGGCCCAAGAATATCTCCTAGAGCTGTCGCGCCCCGTCACGGACTTAGGTTGGTAAGGGCATACACTCAGGGTAACGATTACATCTACCAAAACAAGTCCTTCGTAAGAAGGCAACCGTCCTAGCCTCTAGTAGAAAAGGGAGTTCGTGACGTAAAACTGAATCCATGGCCCAAGAATATTTCCTAGAGCTGATTACTCTGATGGTCGAACCCTCTAACCTCAAGAGACACACTGAGTACCCGTGTATAGATAAATGTGTTAGGACAATAGAGGAATAATATCTTACGTCTTTGGGATTCGATAAAGGTAAATATATACACCCGGTTCACAGCACTCATATAAAAGAAATATCGACAAAATAGCCAAACGGACACCGAGGGTTAAAACTGCTTCTTGTTAAGAACATTAGGTTTTGAAGAGACGAATTCTAATCGATAGTGTATAGGGGGGTTTACACGGTCAAACGGCTCGTCGAACGCGGTTCGACAGACAAGTGTTTGAAGTGATGTTCGAACGTGTGAACAGGGTATTTGGTTGTCGAACACGTTCGACAAACGTGTTCGACGACCAAATACCCCGTTCACACGTTCGAACATCACTTCAAACACTTGTCTGTCGAACCGCATTCGACGAACCGTTTAACCGTGTAAACCCCCCTTAAAGTTCATCGACAGCAATAGGTTAAATTATATCATCCTTATCCTATCCAAGACTTTTCTTTATCTCATATCAGTTTTGCAGCAAGACGAGAAATTAATGGAGATAGTGGCATTTTCCAATCCCTTATTCTTCCAAGTCTTCACTTCTGCAACTGA
>JAXCGZ010011743.1:0-7500 GCA_037179515.1 Halocaridina rubra
AAGATATAGAGTCAATCTCCACTACTCCTAACAACACAGCAACTATCACTAACCAGGACAACCAAATTACACCTTCCAGCACAAATAACCAACCCAGCAATAGGCTGCAAAATAATGAAGAAAACAGAAAAGACAAAATAGCAGCAGTCTCTATTCTAAACATTCCATCGAAGTCCTCTCCCCCACAGCCACAGTTGCCCAATAATGCAAGTGCAAGGGTTACAGCTCAAATATATATTCGCATTCCTGGCAACCCCTTTGAGAAAGAGATACGTAATACATTGACAAATCAAGGCATTCCTTCTGAAGAAGTCTTGATTAAGGAGCTTTCTCGCAAACCAAACTGGGTTTCCTTTGCAATAACGATATCGAAAGGATTTGAATATGTGCCTTACAAACTGAAGCAATGGCCTACAGGCACAATTGTCCAGCCATTTCGTGGGGGCAAACAATGGACACAACCTGGGTATTCTACAAAATATCCCAAACTACAGTCATACCAAAATAAACAGCAAAGAGCTAATGAAACAATCCCCTATACGCGAGACTACAGAAAGAGACACGATACAAACCTCTCTTATCGCCGTCCACGCACAAGAGACTTCTCCTGGAGTGATGGCTCTTACAACCCTAGACACTCACCTAGGCATACAAACTTTGGGAAGGCCTGATCATACCACGGCACGTACTTAAACCAGCGTTACACATCCAACGGCAGGTACAGACACCAGGATCCATGGGCTAACTCCTGAACACACTACAATGATGAATTCCCAGCAGAATCACACAGTCGAAACTACAACTATGACTATGGATACCACCCCAATGAAACATGGTAAGAATGTAACATTAGTACATGTGAACGCTCAGTCCCTGCTCGCTCATTTTGAGGAAATAATAATGCTAACAAAAGACTACAACATAGACATCCTCTGTGTAAGTGAAATGTGGCTTCCTCCTACAACTGAAAATAAATATGTGAATATCCCAGAGTTTAAAATATTTCGCAATGACCATGGCCGAGGGGTTGGGGTTTGTATTTATGTTAGAAATTATCTTAGTGCATCAGAAATAACCACAGGTTTAGAAAAAACTGAGGAGCTCCAAGATTTATGGATCACTGTGCAGTATCAGAAACTTCCATCTTTCATTGTAGGGTGTGTTTGCCGTCACCCTAAAGCACCTACCAGTTCATTCAATCATCTGCTAGAAACATTCATAAATATCTGTGTGCGTCATAAATCCATATACATACTTGGTGACTTTAATGATGACTTGCTCTCAGCAGATTACAAAATGAAAAGGGTGATCAACACTGTGAAGTTAACACAAATAGTGACAAAACCGACCCGCATAACCCCTAATTCTAGGACTCTTATAGATCTGATAATAACAAATAAAGTGGATAGTATACCCTATTGGGACGTAGTTCCCTGCCCAATTGCAGACCACGAGCTGAACATTGCTATGCTAAACATAAACAAGCCCAAAAGGAAACCTCTCCTCAAGACATTCCGGTGTCTAAAAAATTACTCCCCTGATATCTTTTGTGAAACATTAATCAACAACACAAATGCACTTAATAGAATTAAATACACAGATAACGTCGATTTGCAGATTGAGATTTTAACAAAAGTCTTCCTTGAATGCTTAGATAGTTGTGCACCCATTGTAACAAGAAAAATAACCTGCCCCTCAGCCCCTGGCTAACTAATGGCATCAAAGAGGCAATGCAAATCAGAAAGCAAATACAAAAAGAGCTAAAAATGAATAGATATGATATGACTCTCCGAGAACGTTATAAAACAGAAAAGAAACCTGTCAGATCTCTCATCAGTGTAAGTAAAAAAGACTTTTACAAAAAACAATTTAATGACTCTAGACATGATACAGCAGCAACATGGAAAGTGATAAGAAGCATGATACCAAATGAAAAGAGTACCTCAGAAAGTTATGAAAATATTACGGAGTTGAAAGACAAAGCAGATAACTTTAATAACTATTTTGCTAACGTTGGCAAAAATACATATGAAAAAACTCAAGAAAACATCAACTCAGTGAATATGAGTAATTGCTTAAATGACAATTCTTCCAATGAAAACACAAGAGAGTACTTCATGATAAATCCTATAGATTGTGCTACCCTAATTCTTACCATAAAGAGCCTAAGAAACTCTGGTTCTTATGGTTCAGATGGTATACCATTTCAGTTCATCAAAGATGCTCTACCCATGATTGCATCCTATATTCTAACTATTATGAACACTTCCATTGTTAGTAAAAAGTTTCCTGACTCTTGGAAAATATCACATGTAATACCTCTGCATAAAAAGGGGGACAGAGAAGATTTGACAAACTATCGTCCCATTTCCCTGCTACCCATTTTCTCTAAAATATTAGAAAAAATTGTTGCATGCCAACTTGTCATATTTAGAATCAAATAGATTACTAACGATTAGCCAACATGGTTTCAGACCAAAACTCTCGACGGAAACTGCACTGCTTAAAGTTACGAATAGTATATATAATAATATATATATGAAAAAAATATCTTTGCTAATTTTATTAGACTTATCAAAAGCCTTCGGCAGTGTAAACCATGAAATTCTTTTAAGTAAATGTATTAACTTAAATATTGATCCAAGCTGGTTTAGCGAGTATCTATCTAATCGTAAACAGTCCATACGTCTTAACAGCATTATCTCTACTCCAAAAAAATTATCATTTGGTGTTCCACAGGGATCAGTTCTTGGTCCTATCCTCTTCTCCATTTATGTAAGTGATCTGTCTTGTTTCATTTCTGACTGTCTAGTTGTACAATATGCAGATGACACTCAACTACTCCTTAGCGGTTTAATAATCTCCCAGAGCTAACCTTAAGAGCAGAAAACACTGTCAAAAATTAAACCTATTTTCAAGATAATGGGCTGTTAATTAACGGAAGTAAAACAAAATGCATATTTATTGGTTTAAGGTACCTTATAGCACAAGTTCCAGTAAACCCAATAGTTAATTTATGCGACAATGTCATTACTCCTAGCAAATTAGTAAAAAATCTAGAAATTCACTTAGATAATTACATGTTGTTTAATTCTCATATAGATAAAGTATGCTAAAAGGTTTCAGGAATGCTAATGTACTAATCATGCATAAAAGACAATATTGAGACTACCACTCAAATAACGGTTGTTGAGTATCTAGTCCTAAGTCACATTACCTATTGCACAACTGTATGGGGAGCTACCAATAAAACTCAGATAAACAGAATACAGAAGCTTATTAATTCTGTAACTCGAGTTGCCCTGGGAGGAATAAGAAAATATGACTACATCACACCAACTCCCCAAAAACTTGGGTGACTACGGGCAGAAAACAAGGTCGCTATGCTATTTATATAAAATTTTGAACCAGCATTATCCTGGCTGGCTATTTAATTCAAAACAAGTCAGGGATATGAGGGGAACCAATACAAGACAGAGTAGTGAGCTCTTTATTCAGAGAACAAACACAGATGCAGGTTCAAAGATGATCACTATTAAAGGGCCAACACTCTGGAACAATATTCCAGAGCACCTTAAAAATGCAAACTCCTTCACAGTTTTCAAAGACAAACTATATAGTTTTCTTTTGCACAAATAGTTACTGCTTACACACTAATCAAACTTAATGATTTAATACACTTTCCCTTAAGAAAACCATTTATTTTTTTGAATAGATATCGACTTCTTTGATTTTTAAGTTAAGAAGTAATTAATCTCATTGTTAGGAACAGAAATACTGTAATGATGCTGATAATAACGAACCTGTATCGAGTATTATTATTACTACTTTATTATTAACTTTAAGTTGTAAGCATTTTATTACAGTATGATTATTGTTATAATAATTGTATACGTATGTGTTAATTCGAGATAATCTTCATTTTCTGTTCACTATTTGCTTAAATATATGTCTGCTTATAAGTGTACACTTAGTTTTGTAAAAGAATAGCTATTGCGAAATGGAAATAAAAGTTTGTTTGTTTGTTTGTCTTAAGATAAACCAACAATGTGACAATAAAATCTTATTGTTGGTCATAAAAGTATGACTGGATGTGTTTCTCATAAAGAGAGAGAGAGTCAAAGTCAAAAGTCAGAGAGAATATATATACACTAGCAGCCTCTGCCATTATTGCCAAGCGATATTTTCATATAAAAAGTTTGGAAACATTCATAGCCATGAAGACGTATTTAAAGATTTATTTTAACACTCAAGAAACTTTTCTTTCTTTCAATAGTTATCATATTTCCAGCTTTTTCTGAACCCTGGACATTTCCATTTGGAAAGGACATGATAGCCTTAAGGCTACTATTGCATTCTGAGGATGATTAGAATAATGATGATGATGATGATGTTGATGACAATGATGATGATGATGATGAGGAGAGAGAGAGAGAGAGAGAGAGAGAGAGAGAGAGAGAGAGAGAGAGAGAGAGAGAGAGAGAGAGAGAGAGAGAGAGAGAGAGAGTCAAAGTCAAAGTCAAAGTCAAAAACTTTATTCCATCAAAAATGGCTATTACATGATAATTAATCTAATTACAAATTACAATGTAAAATGTCAAAATAAAACAAATGAAATTTGCAAAGCACAAAATCAAAAAATTTACACATTAAAATATGCATACGTACACTTCGTCTACCCAATGGGAGGATAATAATGAGACTAAAATCACTTATTAAGTAGGTGATTTACAAGATGAGATTTAAGTGAGGGTAATGTTTGGCAGCTTCTTAAGTTTGCGGGTAAAGAGTTCCAAAGTCTCGGGCCCATTACATTTAAGGCTCTTGCCCCAATATCAGTGGAAGTTCTGGGCACGTAAAAAGAATTCTGATATCTGGTGTTGACGTTATTGATACGCACTTGATTAACTGTTGGCAATGAGAAGAGCCATTCCGGTAATATTCCATGATTTATTTTAAAAACTAAAAGACAGATATTATATATGAACTTCATGTCCATCCTTAGCCAACCCAATCTCTCAAAGAGGGGAGTCACGTGATCATATTTATGCACCCCCCCTATGGCAACTCTTGCAGCAAAATTCTGGAGCCTTTTCACTCGTAACATCTGGGTCTTAGTCGTGGAACCCCAAACACTTAGACAGTAGTTGAGAATACTTAAAATCAATGTTTGTACTACAATTACCCTACAATCAGGCTCGAATCTTTCATAGACTCTGTTCAAGTAAATAAGGGTCCCGTTCACTTTTTTATGTAGTTCATCGATATGAAAATTAAATGTCATGGTACTGTCCATAATAACTCCTAGATTTTTAACCTTATTAGATGGGAAGAGTGAAACATTGTTGAAATTTATACTGATGTTCTCAGGAATGCGGGACAGGTATTGATTTGATCCAAAAATAACGAATTTAGTTTTATTTTCGTTCAGTAAAAGACCATTACTGTTAAAATAACTTTTGGCACAGTTTAATATATCTTCAGCCCTTTTTAAGATTTCAGGAATTCTATCAATGTCACCAGTAAGCATAATCTGGGTGTCATCAGCATACATAACAAGTAGGCAATCTCTTATAAATTGAGGTAAATCATTAACATATATTAAGAAAAGCAGAGGACCCAAAATTGAGCCCTGAGGAACGCCAAAACTGATATCTAAAGAAGAAGAGAGAGTCGAGCCCATTCGAACTGATTGAATTCGATCTTTCAGATAATTTTCGAACCAAAATGAGTCAACATGAACTTTGGAAAGTTTTCTCATTAGAATTTGATGATGTACACTGTCAAATGCTTTAGACAAATCTAACAATAATAAAAGTGATATTTTCTTATTTTCGAAATTACTATAAATTTTATCAGTAATTTTAAGTAGGGCCGTCTCAGTCGAAAGTTTAGGCCGAAAACCGTGTTGTTCTTCACATAATAGACAATTTGATTCAAGGAAATTTATTAACTGGGTGGCAACTACCTTCTCAAGTATTTTAGACAGAATGCTGAGAAGAGAGATTGGCCTATAATTTTCAACATTATTAGTATCTCCACTCTTAAAAACGGGGATGATATAGGGATGCTTCCAGAGGTTAGGATAAATGCCTGTAACAATGGATGTATTAACAATGACTAAAATGAAAAATACTGTAACTGGCAATGAGTCAATTAGGAAGCGAAGTTGTATCCCATCGGAACCACAAGAGTTTGTTGGTTTGAGGTTCTTTATGATAAGAATAAGTGTGACTAAATCGATTGGGTGCGGTCTAAAATTATTGATAATATTTCTTTCAGCTGGAGGCTGGCAATTATGTGGTTGATTAATAATCAAGTCATTATTATCTTGGGACTTTTCATATGTGGATTTACCTATTTCAGCAAAATACTTATTAAAATCATTCACTCGCTTTTCCACATTATCACTGAGAAGGTCAGAATTTTCTAAGATTTCCTTATTTGCAGGAATTATTCTTTTTATAACATTCCAAGTTCCTTTGATATTTCCCTTATACTTGGAAAATTCTTCCCTGAAATGATTTTTCTTCTTTTCGGACAACATTGTTTTAGTAAGGTTTCTTTCTCTTCTATAGGCTCTTTCCATCTCGGAGTTTTGTCTATCAGATTTAAATTGCCTTAGGAGGTCATCTCTCCTTTTCATTTGCTCTTTTAACTGAGAGTCAATTCACGGGGCAGGAGGGCGTGTCATGACTTTGGTTGTAAGAGGGGCACATTCATTTAAACATCTCGTAAAAACATCAGTAAAAGTAGAAACTTGATAATTTACACAATCTGTAGTTAGTATTGAATTTAAAATGTTGTATTCATTAAGAAGAGTGTCGCAGAAACAATTTTGAGAATAATTCTCAAGAGATCGGAAAGTTTTAACAATTGGCGGTCTCTTTTCCTTCCTGACATTAACTGTAGCTATTAGAAGCTCGTGGTCTCCTACAGGACAAGGTAGGACATCGTGGTGAACTATAAAACTAGGTGTATTGGTAATTATAAGATCAATTAGGCTGGAGGAATTAGCGGTGATACGGGTTGCTTTATTCACAAGCTGATTTAAGTGGAGGGATTGAATTAATTTCCCCATTTTATTATTAGGAAGAAGGAGATTATCATTGAAGTCGCCTATAATAATGAGAGGTTTGCTCCTCAAACAGACCGACCGAAATACCTCGGAGATGTAATCAAAGATGTCGTTGAGTGCATGAGGGTGTCTATATACACACCCCAGGATGAATGAAGGGAATTTCCTACTCTGAACAGTCAACCAAATGTCTTCGAGATGAGGAGGTCGCTCGACTTCAGGGGTCTTTAATAGGGAGACCGTTAGATGATTTCTTACATACACCCCCACACCCCCACCCCTACCGCCATCAAATCGATAAAAAGAATACTCAGGTATAGCAACAAAACCAGACTGCATATTAGATTGGAGCCAAGTTTCACAAACACACATTATATCCACGTTATTTTCTCTGATCATTAGTGCAATATTGTCGAAATTAC
>JAXCGZ010011743.1:12500-30000 GCA_037179515.1 Halocaridina rubra
TTTCCTCTTTCTCGTCTTCTTTCTATATTCTGTGAGAGGGAGAACATAAAAATGAGGTCCTCTCTGTCCCAAACCTCTCCCATCCATGGGTCGGTAGGAGGGGTAGCCATTAGGAGACTTAAACAGAAAATCAAGAATTTAGAGGAAATGGTTATAAGCCTTGATGATAAAATTCGGAATATGGATGGAGAAATGAAAGAGAATGAAACACTCAGAGAGCAAATAAGATCTTTGGAGGAAGCAAATAAAGCACAAGGGCAGGAGAGAAAGGAACTAGAAAAAAGAATAAAGAAGCTGGAAGGGGAAAAGAGTCAACTAGAATCTAGAATTTCTAAACAAGAAGATAAAAACAAACAGCTGAATGACAACCTAAAGGAATTAGATGTTAGTTCACTGCTCTCTTCTGAGAGAGACGAGATTGCTGCTTGGAATGTCCAGATTAAGGAAAACATTGAACAGTTCAGAAAAGAGTTCCAGGAGCTGAATATGTAAAATGATGCCATGAAAACTTCCTTTGCTGATGCACTAAAGGGGAATGTGGCAGTAAAAGAGGCTGTAAATGTGGTGGCACTGGAAAACATACAAACAGTTGACTATAAAGAGACAGTAATCGAAAAAATGAAAGACGTTGTGATGGAAAGGGCAAACCCACTCATCAGACAGGCACTTGATAAGGAGAAGACAGTGGTAATCTCAGGCATAAGCGAGTCCCAGGAGCCAACATGGCAGGGGAGAATTGAAGAAAATAAAGCTAGTGTTGTAGACCTGATAAGAAATCTTGGAGTAGTATGTGGTCCTGAGGATATTGTAAACATACACCAACTAGGTAAATATTCGAGGGAAGGAAAGCTGAGACCAACAAAAGTAACCTTTGAGAGAGGGGAAACATGTAGGGAAATATTGTTGAGAAAAAAAAGTCTAAAAGACCTTCAAGAATTCAAAGAAGTGTTCATTAGACGATACAGAACACAGGAAGAGATGGGAAAGATCAAAAACTTGTTGCAAGAGGCAAGAAGGTTAAATGATGAAAGAAATGAAGAAGAGAAGAAAAATTTTCATTACAGAGTTCTTCCAGACAAAGGGGAGATAAAGAAGATAATGACAGAAGATCAGGGGATGGGGCCTCATTAAGATTGTTATACACAAATGCTGATGGATTAGCTGGTAAGGCAGTAGAATTAAAAGATAGGATTCACAACAGTAAGGCAGATATAGTAGCAATTACAGAGACTAAGTTGACTGAGGACATAAACAATGTCACAGTTTTTCCTAAGGGATTCAGAATACTAAGGGTTGAAAGATCTGAGAGGACTGGTGGAGGGATAGAACTGTTCATAAGTGAAAGGATTCAAGTCGAAGAAATAAACTTGGCTATAGAAAGTGAGTTCAAGGAATTTCTTGTTGCTCGCATAAATACTGGGTCAGAGAGCATTATAATAACTGTTGTATACAACCCACCAAGGAATCAAAATAGGCTTGAAGTTTATGAGGAAAGTCTATAGGTACTATTGAAGTCATAAACTCAGTTGTTAACATGGCCCAGGAAAAAAAATGTAGGATTTTGATTATGGGAGACTTTAATCATAAAGAGATAGATTGGATAAATCTTGACCCACACAGTGGTGAGGACTCATTCGGGGCAAGATTCCTAGATTGCGTACAAGGGAATTTCCTACACCAACATGTAATGGAACCAACAAGGGCCAGGGGTGGGGATGAGCCATCACTACTTGATCTAGTGTTCACAGATAATGTGTTGGATATTGAAAAAATTGAGTATAAACCACCAATTGGAAAGAGTGACCACTGTGTGTTGTTGATGGAGTATATCATTGAAGATATTCTTCCTGAGAGTAGAGGCACTGAGGACATGAGGGGGAACTATCTGAAAGGAGATTACATCAAAATGAATGAGCTTTTTGCAGTTATTGACTGGAGAACCTTATTTTACAACAAATCTGTACAAGATATGTATGACATCTTTTGTGAGAAATATGGGAAGATAGTAGATTGCTGCATACCTGTCACCAAAGTAGGTGTACTTCATGCCAGAAAGAAATGGTTCGATAATGGGTGTAAAAGAGCTAAGGAGTGGAGAGACAAATGCTGGAAAAGGTATAGGAGAAAAAACATAAATGCCTGGCAAACCTACAAAAGAGCAAGAAATGACTACCTAAGTAAAAGGAGAGAGGCAGAGAGAGACTATGAGAGGGACATCACCAGGAAGGCTAAAGAAAATCCCAAGCTTTTCCACAGCTTTATCAGAGGAAAACTGAAGGTAAAAGAACAGGTTTTAAGGCTAAAGAGAGCGGATGGAAGCATCACTGAGACGGATGAAGGGATCTGCAAAGAATTGAACAAGGAGTTTCAGTCAGTATTTACAGTAGAAAATACCCCACCCCCTCAGATTGCAGTGATAGAAGCTCAAGGGCCGGTATTAGAGAACATCAACCTTACAGCCACAGAGGTATGCAAAGCGCTGATGGATTTAGATGTTCATAAAGCTACAGGTCCTGATGACATATCCCCTCACGTCCTTAAAAAATGCGCAAACACAATATCAGTGGCACTAAGTATCATATTTAAGGAGTCACTGGAGTCGGGGGAGATTCCAAGATGCTGGAAACAAGGAAATGTGATACCTATCTTCAAAAAGGGGAGGAGGGATACGGCTCTGAACTATAGACCAGTTTCCTTGACCAGCATAGTTTGCAAAGTTATGGAGAAACTACTAAGGAAACATATCTCTCTTCACTTGGAATCCTTCAACTTTTTGTCAGTGAGGCAACATGGCTTCAGAGAAGGTAGATCAACAGTAACAAACTTATTAGAATTTTATGATGAGGTAAGCCAAATCTTACAGGAAAGAGAGGGCTGGGCAGATTGCATATTCCTAGACTTCCAGGAAGCGTTTGACACTGTTCCACATGGGAGACTTATTAGGAAGCTGCAATCAATGGCTAGAATAGGTGGAAATGTTTTGGAATGGATAAAAACTTACTTAGAAGGAAGGGAACAGAGGGTTAGAGTAAGACACTCAGTGTCTGAATGGAGAAGAGTTAGTAGTGGAGTTCCACAGGGTTCAGTTTTAGGGCCACTTTTGTTCCTTGTATATGTAAATGACCCACCAGAGTCTGTAAATTCATTCATGAATATGTTTGCAGATGATGCAAAGATTGTGAAGAAAGTAAAAAACGAGAACAATGGTAGAGAACTTCAGGAAGATCTAAATAATCTGCATGAGTGGTCAGAAAAGTGGCTAATGAAATTCAATACTTCAAAATGTAAGGTAATGAGAATGGGTACAAGTGCAAGAAGGCCCAAGCTTGACTACTCGGTGGCTGGAGTACAACTTCAAGAGACAGAAAATGAGAGAGATCTAAGAGTAAACATACTGGCAGATTTGTCTCCAGAAATACATATAATTGGCATAGTAAGGGCAGCATATGCATTCTTATCAAATGTAAGGGTAGCCTTCAGGCACATGGACAAGGAAATGTTCAGAAATATTTATGTAACCTATGTGAGGCCAAAACTCGAATATGCAGCCCCCTTTTGGAACCCGCACTTGAAAAAGCACATAGCTAAGTTTGAAAAAGTTCAAAGACATGCCACGAAACTGGTGCCAGAAATACGCAATCTCAGTTATGATGAGAGGCTGAGGGAATTAGACTTACCATCACTCGAAGCTAGAAGAGTGAGGGGGGATATGGTGACAGTCTTTAAATTCCTTCGTGGTTATGATAGAGTGGATAGGGATCGATATTTTGATATGGCTGGCTCTAAAACTAGAGGTCATAGTTTGAAGCTTCGTAAGAAAACTTCTTTGCAGGATGTAAGGAAATACTTTTTCAGTGTAAGAGTAGTTGATAATTGGAATTGGCTAAGCGAGGAGGTAGTTAATGCTATCTCAATCCATAGTTTTAAGGACAGGTATGATAAGTATCACTAAGTATAAAATGGAACCGATGAGGAGACGGGAAGATATGAGCTTTGGGTTCTTTCCCGTAAACACAATTAGGTAATCACATATATGCCTAGTTTGAAGCTTCGTAAGAAAACTTCTTTGCAGGATGTAAAGAAGTATTTTTTAATGTAAGAGTAGTTGATAATTGGAATTCGCTAAGCAAGGAGGTAGTAAATGCTAACTCAATCCATAGTTTTAAGGACAAGCATGATAAGTATCACTGAGTACAAAATGGAGCCGATCAGGAGAAGGGAAGTCTCGAGCTTTGGGCTCTTTCCCGTAAGCACAATTAGGTAATTACACAAAGAGATATATATATATATATATATATATATATATATATATATATATATATATATATATATATATATATATATATATATATATATATATATATATATTTATATATATATACACACACACACAAGCACACTTAAGTATATGTAAAAAAAAAATATTGGAAACACGAATATAGAAAAGGAATATGAATGATAAAAAAATGACAGGAATAATAGTTAAGAAGTTCAGAATAAAAGTAATGGCGGAAAAGCTGTAAGTTGATTAATAAAAGTTAATAAAGATTACTAATAAAAAAACACATTTGATGAAGGAAAAAATCCACATAAGAATATAAAAAAGTTAGTAAAAACGCAGGATATGTAAAGGCTGAACACATTACAGAAAAAGAATGAAAAAAAATTAAAAGTCTTTCTAATTTCATAATTGTTGTTATTGATGTTTTGTTAACAAAGCATAATTTGTAATATCTGTGGTAATATTTTAGAATCCATTTCCGAAATAATTTTATTTGTTGGGGGGGATAGGGGGCACTGATCTGCTGTCTTCTTTTCCTCTATTGTGCTCACAGCGCCTGCTAAGTTTCACAATAGTTGGAAGGGTTTAGACGTCACTACTATCCCTTCGGCATCCCTGACATGGGCAAAGAAAAAGTTAGCTTTAAACCAATTAGGCTCAGATGATGCCATTTGTGCGTCAGGTTAATCTTGAACACATTAAGCTAAGGATCCACCACCTTGGGGTGTCAGTTGAATAAGGTGATTCTTACAGATTCTCCTCCCAAGAACCACTTGGGAATATGAAGGAGATGGAGGTGGCAATCTTAGTGTGGCAGTAGCCTCTGTCATCTCAACTGGGTCGGTGAGAACACAATCAGAGTATTGGTTACGTAGGTTCATGTTCCAATAAGGGTAGAGTTAACAGTCTTGCAGTTCTTATTAATAGAAATAAACCGAATTTTTTCTCTAATGTATAACTGCTTCTTCAAGTTTCTCTCTACAAAGCATATTTTTTCTCTCTTTCGACTTGCTTGGGCTTATTTTTTTTTTATCTCTGTCCGTTCCATTGGGGATAAATTTCATGAAAAACTCTTCATAATTCTTCATGAAAATAAGTTTGCCTCCTCAAGACCTCCATACTTACACAACAATCAAAAAGCTTTCGGAAATGATCACATTAAAATTCAAAACAGGCATAATGTAAGCGAAGACTAAAGCCGTCGAGACTTTCACATAGGAATTCTATTCTAAAATCTATTGTTCCTTTAAACATTCGACAGCAACATTAAAACATTTCAGGGATCTATTTTCTCTCGTCAGTCATGGTGGAAAATAAGACTTGCTAGGGACAAAGTCAGACAGACAAAAAATATTGTGACTTTGAAATTTCGCAATGTTTTTGGTGTTCAGAACCTACTCCAAAGAAGATTAAATGCTCTTTTCTGCTCGCATTTTTCTTCTTGGAATTCTAGTTAAACAACGGTAATAGACTTTTGGAATAGAGATTTTGTTGCCTGGCAGTTTCTAAATAATCATTGGGGATTATATAGAGAAAGATTCAACCTTTTAGTATTCACCCTTATTCGAATCATTACACATAAAAAGGTACAAAATTTGGAGGAAATTAAACATTTCTCATCCACGATAAATGACATTAAGTTCATCTACTCTGGTCGCGTTCTGTTCTTACATGAAGAAATACTAGATTCATGATGTTAAAATGTGTTTGAAGAACATAATTTAACTTCTATTTTTTTGAAAACAAATGTGAACTGCCAGGGTGTCCACAAAGTCTGGGTATATAGGAAGTTTCACTATGCAGACCTATTCAATCGAGTTCACCTGAATTTTGTAAAACGCATCAAATTATACACTGAAAATGATGGAAATCATATTAAAAATATTATTTATTAACATTAGATTTAAATAAACTTGCTTTGTTTTAAAAGTATGTGTTAATCTCCTGTGTACCCAGACGAAGTTTGGGTACACAGGAGATTAACACAAATGTGTTTGAATAAGATAATTTAACTTCTATTTTTTTTAAAACCAAATGTGAACTGTAGAGTAGGAGAAGAGGGAAAATGAATTCTTTTGTGCCTTTTATATACATTAAAATCATCATCTCCGTTGATGAGCTGTTCTTAAAGGAATTTATTTAGCTTATATGAATTGAAATACTTTCCAGAATAGGACTTTGGCCCGATTTCTTAAACATTGTAAAACTAGGATACCATATTGTTAGTTAGCTAGACACATGCGTTTATGGAATCCATTTGTGTGTGTCTAGCTAACTAGCAAAATGGTATCCTAGGTTTACACTGTTTAAGAAATCGGGCCTTTGATTGTTAAAAGTTTTCATATTTTCTCTGCTTATGTTTGAATTTGCTCATTTAAAAAAAAACGATATACATTGAGTTTTTCTTTCTTTCTAATTGGGTTTTGAAAAAGAATCTTTGGTATTTGATCTGACTCAACAATATCTGACCTAACTACATGACCATTAGCAGAAGAAAACATAAATAGGCTAAAGCCCTTTTTTTTATATTATATGACATAGAGTCTTTTATTTTATAACATCGAAAATTCTTAAAAGAATGAAGTTATCGAGAGTTTGTTAATGGGGTGCCAGAGGAAGAAATTGATTGATTCTTAATGAATATAAAGAGCTTGGAGTGAGAAAATGTTAAACACATTTTCTTTCCTATTGGATTAATGTAAATTTTCTATTAAATCTCATCCTCCTCTTTAAGATATTTTGATTATGCACTTTTCTTCAAAACTTCTTCACAGGAGGGAGTTTTGCGTCTGACCATATTAGAGTAGAGTGATGTCGAGAGTAGGAGGAGAAAGCTTAACCTCTTTTGCCAGGGTTACAAGCCATAAACTGACCTTTTTCGACCTTCTCTGTTCTACACATGATAAATTTGAGCCCACATATATAGAAGGGTATATGAAGTTGAGACTCTGGTGGCTAGCTTTGACTCAAAAAAAAAAAAAAAAAAAGGATTGATAATTTGACAAGAATACGATTATGTGAACGCTCTCTTGCCAATATGATATGATAAAAATTCTATACCTCTGACACCATTCTCTTTCAGGGAATAAATTTGCATGATCTGATATTCAAAACTGTTCGAAGGAAAGAGTTTTGGACTGGGTCATAACTTTTGAACTTATATGAAAGTGAAAAGAGAAGATATTTTAGCTGCTCTCATTTTCCAGATTTACATAGAAAGTCAATAATGCTTGTCCCTGAGATTTACTTTGCAGAATGAAATTGAATAGTTCTTTTTGAACAAAAAGAATCGTAGTCCGAACATGAAAACAGCTTAAATTCAAAAGCATATCCTTATCTCATTCAGGTATTGAAAAAAACGGAATTTCATAAACACTATTTTTTTTTTCCAATCATGCCCATCATCAAAACAGCTTTTAGTCATGCCACTAATTGTTTTATCCTTTAACAGCTAATAGCTTGCTGGATGAGAGGTATTAGAGGAATTACAAAGCAATTGTGTTTGAAGTTATACTCATTCCAGCATCTCTGAGTTTCTCATTCATGTTAGAATTTATCTTTCTTTTAAGAATGTGACATTGGGAGAGGCAAGAAAAATTGGCATCATTAGGCCTGGTTACGAAGAAAACATTCATATGATGAAAAAGTAGAAGGTTAAGGACAAGGAGGAAATGAAACACAATAGGAAAATGACAGGATGAAAGAATAGTCGAAGTACTTGGGACCAAGAGATAGTAGTCACCGTGGCTCAAGCGGTAGCGTCCGCGACTCTAGGCGTCAGGTCGAGGCTTCACGCCCCATCACGGTCTGAGATTAGCAAGGGCATGCATTCAGGGTAACGACTACATCTCCCAAAACAAGTCCTTTGCAAGAAGTGATGTGTGGAAAGAGGTTTGTTGGGGGTGGCATGAGGAGGGGCAGCGAGTGCTGGACTGAAGGATTGAAAATGAAGGTGGAAGAGAAAAAGAGGGCTTTTGAGGAATGGCTGCAGTGTAAAAGTAGGGAGAAGTATGAACGATATAGGGAGAAAAATGTGGAAGCCAAGCGGAAGGTAGAGGAAGAGAAGAGGTTGGCAAATGTTAGGTGGGGACAGGATTTTAGTAGGTCATATGAGGAGAATAAAAAGAAGTTCTGGAAAGAAGTGAAGAGAGTAAGAAAGGGTGGATAGAGGATGGAAGAGACAGTGAATGATGTGAATGGACAGATATTAAGAGGGAACGATGCAAGGAAAAGATGGACAGAATATTTTGAGTGCTTGCTGAATGTTGATGAAGACAGAGAGGCAGCTATAGTGGCAGTGGGGGCTGTTCATGTGCCAGTAATGGGAGATGAAAATAAGAGAGAGATTACAAGAGAGGAGGTGCAAAGGGCATTGTATGATGCGAAAGCAGGTAAAGCACCTGGAATGGATGGCGTGAGAGCGGAGATGTTGAAAGAAGGGGGTGTGACTGCATTGGAATGGTTAGTGAGAGAGTTTAATATATGCTTTATGTTGTCAATGGTGTCAGTAGAATGGGTGATTGCTTGTATAGTGCCCCTATACAAAGGTAAGGGAGATGTGTATGAATGCAGTAATTTAAGGGGTATAAGTTTGTTGAGTGTGGTAGGAAAAGTGTATGGTAGGATACTGGTTAATAGGATTAGGGATAAGACAGAAAATGTGATTGTGGAAATGCAGAGTGGTTTTAGAAGAGGTAGAGGTTGTATAGATCAGATTTTTATGGTTAGGCAGTTATGTGAGAAATATTTAGCAAATGGTAAGGAAGTGTATTTTGCATTTTTGGATCTGGAAAAAGCGTATGATAGAGTTGATAGAGAACCAATGTGGAATGTTTTGAGATTATATGGAATTAATGTTAAATTGTTGCATGCAGTGAAGAGTTTGTATGAGGGCAGTAGAGCTTGTGTTAGGGTAGGGAATGAAGTGAGTGAGTGATTTCCTGTGAGTGTGGGACTAAGACAGGGATGTGTGATGTCACCATGGCTGTTCAATTTGTATATTGATGGCGTTGTAAGAGACGTGAATGAGCGAGTACGTGGTCGAGGTTTGAGAATAGTAGATGGGGATGATGACGAGTGGGAACTGAATCAGTTGCTGTTTGCAGATGATACTGTGGTGGTGGCAGATTCAGGGGAGAAGTTGTGTCAGTTAGTGTCAGAATTTGGAGAGAAGGAAGTTGCGGGTGAATGTGGAAAAGAGTAAGGTTATGAGGTGTACAATAAATCAGGATGGTGCTGGATTGAATATTATGTTGAATGGAGAGACACTTGAGGATTTTAATCAGTTTAAGTATTTAGGCTCAGTTATAGCTGCAAATGATGGAGTGGAAGCAGATGTGTGTGACAGAGTGAATGAAGGATGTAAAGTGTAGGGTGCATTGAAAGGAGTGATATAGAATAGAGGGTTGGACATAAATGTTAAGAAAGTTTTGTATAAGAAAGTGGTTGTGCCAACTGTGATGTATGGATCAGAGTTATGGGGTATGAAAGTAAGTGAGAGACGGAAACTAAATGAGTTTGAGATGAAATGCCTGAGGAGTATGATTTGTGTATCTCGGTTGGATAGGGTTAGGAATGAAGTGGTGAGAGCAAGAATGGGTGTGAGGAGAGAAATTGCAGCCAGAGTAGATATGAATGTTCTGAGATGGTTTGGCCATGTGGAGAGGATGGATGATGAAAGGCTGCTGAAAAAGGTGATGAATGCGAGAGTTGATGGGAGAAATGCTAGTAGGAGGCCTAGGTTTGGGTGGATGGATGGAGTAAGGAGAGCCCTGAATGATAGGAGGATGGAAGTGAGGGAAGCAAGTGAGCGTGCTAGGAATAGGGATAAGTGGCGATTGTGACGCAGCTCTGATGGGCATCTGCTGCTACCACGGGGCTGCATATTACAGGGGTAGCCCTGTGGTAGGGGCAGTAGGGGAGTTGGCAGTTGTGAAGAGACACAGGTTGTGGAAGAGCCAGGAGGATGGGCTGTGGCACTCCAGCAGTGCCATCTGAACGGTCGCTAGCTCCCATGTCATTGCCCATAGAGCAAAGTAATCCCATTATTGCTTCTTATTTTGATGTCGGCTACCCCTCAATTAAAGAGGGAAACAGCCAAGGTAGATAGATAAATAGAAAACAAGTCCTTCACAAGAAGGCAACCGTCCTTGCCCTTTTTAGAAAAGGGAGTCCGTGACGTAAAACGGGAACAAACTTAGGACCTAGAGATATGGCAGGATTAGGCACTGAGAAGACGATAGATCAGCTTTTTGAAGGATGCTAGGTTATGAGAATTAGGAAAGACAGAAGGAGCAAGAGAGTTCCAGAGTCTAGAGGTGGATGGGGAGAAGCAGTCACTGGATCGACCAGTCTGTGAGCTACAAATTTCCAGTAGCACCTGCTAGACGAGGCCGATTGACGAGAGTTACGCAGCCTCGGCAGTGGGGGAGGGAAGAAACTTGCTAGTTCATCAGAGCAGCAATGGAAGTAGTAGCGAAAGAAAAGAGAAAGTGATGATACCTTGTGGCAAAAAGACAAAAAATCCTAATTAAAAATTAAAAAAAAGGTCATTCATGAGACTGATTGCCTTAGATTTATCCTATCAAGGAGTTTGATATAAGAAGAAGCACCCCAGTTGTGCAAGTAGTTTTCTAAGCAGGGACACGAATAAGACCTTTATAGATTTTAAGTAATTGGAAAGAAGAAAAGTTATGACAAAAACGAAACACAGTTTATAATTTTTTGGAGTAGATTTAGAAATTTGCATTACGTGACTCTTACATAACATATCAGAGGTTCTTTGAATTTCTAATGTGTAAATAGAATTAAGAGGGCAAGATTTTGCTTGGTTCAAAGACAATGGGGCTATTAGAAGGAGAATAAAATAAAGAGACAGATAGAAACTGTGTCTTGGAGGCACCATTGGCTAAAAGGCAGACACGCCTGGTGGTAATAATGCTTCTGCCCATAACCTTGTACCTCCCAATAGATCTGCTTCTTTCACTCTTAACTACTCTAACATTTGTGGGCTGAACTCTAATCATTTGTCTGTGGAACAGCACTTGGGTATTTTTCTCCCTAACCTCCTCCTCCTATCTGAAACCCAGCTGTCTATACATGCTTCCACTGACCCATTCCAAATCTCTCACTATAATCTGTATACTCATTTTCGTTCCAAAGGAGGGGTCTGTGCTGCGAGGCTCATGGACCTTGAATCTCCCGACTTTGATGTTCTCTGGCTAAAAGTCTATCTCTCCACTACCACTATCTTCCTTTGCTTCTGCTATTGTTCTCCAAACTCCACCGAGTTTGTGTCTTTCTTTGAATATCTGTCCTTGTGCCACGAGTCCTTGCTATCTTCTCACCCACATGCCGAAGTTCTTTACATTGGAGACTTCAATGTACACCACTGATGTGAGAGGAAGTGAGGCCCTTGCTTTCTCTATTACTCACGATCTGGAGCAAATTATCAAACATCCTACTCGTGTTCCTGATCGTCACGAACATGCAGCACATACTCTTGACCTACTTCTTACTTCTAATCCTTCAAACCACTCTTATTCTGTGCTTTCCCCTCTTGGTAAATCTGACCACTCTATGATCTCAATCTCTTCCAGTTTCACTCCCCCTCCATTAATCCCTCCTACTCAGTGCTGCCTTTGGCACTTTGAGCGTACCCAATGTGACAATTTGTGTAACTTCCTCTTTGATTTCCCATGGGATGACTACTGCTTTCGGTCCCGCAACCCTGATCAGGTTACTCTAAAAGTTGCCGAGGTCATGATCATGGGAATGGAGGCGTACATCCCCTCTTTTACAAAAACTTTCTCTCCCCCTAAACCTTGATTTGACCGTGCCAGTTCCATGGCTATCCAGGCCAGGAAGTGAGCATACTGATCTTTTACCAAGGATCTCCTTCCGATTTAACTTGCTCTGCTTTTATTGTAGCTAGGAATCTCTGTATTGCTCAGATTCGAAGGTCTATGGCTTCGTTTATAAGAAGGAAAGCTAATGACCTTAACTCCTCTCCCACTGATAAATGCTTCTGGTCCTTAGCCAACAATCTTTCCAATAACTTCTGTAACTCAAGCTTTCCCCTTCACATTTGTTTTGATGGTTCTATAGCTTGCTCTCCCACTGACAAAACCACTCTCTTTTGCTCTTATTTTTCTGCCAACTCTTCTATAAACGATTCCAGAGCACCTGTTCCTCAATCTTTACCCCACTCTAACCCTATGAACTCCCTCATCCTTTCTTCACGCAAAGTTCATAAGGTTCTTCGCTCGCTAAAGACGAACATGACATCTGCTCCCGAAGGTATCCCTGCAAGGTTCCTGAAGGAGTTTGCAGATTAACTGGTTCCCGTGCTTTGCCGTCTTTTTCGCTTCATTCTGTCTACCAGTATTTATCCTTCATCTTGGAAGCATGCTGTAGTTCAACCTGTTCCTAAGAAGGGTGACCGCTCTATTCCTTCAAACTTCCAACGTATTGCCCTAATCTCCTCTATTTCTAAAGTTATTGAAACTTTGCTCAATGCTCACTTCTTGAAACGCCTTGAATCTAACACGCTTATCTCCGATCACCAGTACGGCTTCTGCAAGGCAAGATCAACTGGTGATCTCCTGTCCTTTATTACTCATGTATGGTCATCTTCTCAGAGGAACTATGGGGAATCCTTTATTGTAGCCCTTGATATCTCTAAGGCTTTTGACAGAGTCTGGCACAAGGCTCTGTTGGCCAAACTCCCTGCCTATGGCTTTACCCCTTCTTTCTGTTCTCCGATTCCAGTTTTCTTACTGACCTTTTTATATCTGTAGTTGTTGATGGCACGACATCTAGCCCTTTTTATGTTACCAGTGGTGTTCCACATGGCTCTGTTCTTTCACCTACTCTTTTCCTTCTCTTCATCAATGATCTTCTACAATCCCCACCTTCCTCTCTTCTTCATGCCTTTGCTGATGATTTTACCCTTCACTTTTCCTCTGCCTTTTCTTCACAAACCTCATCTGCTACCCGTAATCAGTCTCGTATCACTATTTCTGCTACTCTTAACTCCGATTTGTAGAGAGTATCTGAGTGGGGCACTCAAAATTTAGTTAAATTCAATGCTTCCAAGACAGTTTTTGGCTATCTTATTATCTTCTCCTCCTGATAACCGCATTGTCTTTGAAACTAACGAAATTTACCAGCTTAATTTTATCAACATGTTAGGAATCCATATAACCTCTAACTTGTCTTGGAGGAATCACATAATCCAAATTTCTAAATCTTCATTTAAAAAATTTGGGGTTTTGTTTCGTTTTCGTCATTACTTTTCCTCTTTACAGTTACTTAAAATTTATAAAGATCTTATTCTTCCCTGCTTAGAATACTGCTCACACATCTAGGGTGCTTCTTCTTATACTTATCTCCTTGATAGGGTTGAATCTAAGGCTGTCAGAATCATTAATGATCCTTCTCTTACTTCTAATCTAGATTCTCTTGCTCTTCGCCGTAAGGTATCTTCCCTTTCTCTTTGCTATCGCTACTACTTCCATCGCTGCTCTGATGAGTTGGCGAGTTGCATCCCTCCCCCACTGCCGAGGCCGTGTAACACTCACCAAGCGGCCTCATCTCACAGGCACTGTGTCTAGATTTGTAGCTTGCTGATTGGTCAGTGCAGCGACAGCTTCTTCCCATCTACCTCCAGACTCTAGAACTCTCTTTCTCCTTCTGTCTTTCCTAATTCTTATGACATTTCATCCTTCTAAAAGCAGATCTATCGTCATCTCAGGGCCTAGTCCTTATATCTCTGGGTCCTCTGCACTTTGACTGCTTTTTCTGTCTGTTGTTTTCCTTTGTGTGACATTACCTCATCTCTGCCTTGTCCTTAACCTTTTTTTTTTCCTTCATCTTGGTATTTTCTCGTGCCTGGACATTTATTGATGAGGGCAGTTTCTGCCTGTCCCGGTGTCATACTAAAAAAAAAAAAAAAAAAAAATTTGGATGATCCACTCAGATTCTATCTGGAAATCGGAGTTAAGAGTAAAAGAGATAGTGATGCAAAGCTGATTATATATAGCAGATGAAGGTTGTGAAGAGAAGGCATAGGAAAATGAAGAGTAGAATCGTCGGCAAAGGCGTGGAGATGAGAGGAGGATGGGGATTGAAGAATATTGTTGATTAGAAAAATTAACTGAGTAAGTAAGAGAACAGAGCCCTGTGGGAAACCACTGGTAACAGAGACTGAGATAGATGTTGCATCGTCAACAAATACAGATATATAACGGTAAGAAATAAACTGGAAATCAGAGAACAAAGAGAAGGGGTAAAGCCATAAGAAGGGAGTTGGCCAACAGAGTCTTGTGCCGGACTCTGTAAAATGCCTTAGATATATCAAAGGTGACGACAAAGGACTCCCCATAGATAATAACCATACAAAGGTTAGATAGGACAGGAGTTCACCAGTGGATCTTGTCTTGCAAAAGCCATATTAATGATTGGAGATAAGCAAGTTAGATGCAAGACGTTTCAAGAAGTGAGACTTGAGCAAAGATTCGAATACTTTAGCAATATCAGAGGTTAGGACATTAGGTAGGTAGCTGAAAGCAAAAGAGCAGTCACTTTTCTTGGAAACAGGTTGAACAAGAGCATTCTTCTAAGATGAAGGATAGATACTGGTTGAGAGAATGAGACCAAAATTATGGCAAAACACAGAAGCCAGTTCATCTGCCAACTCCTTAAGGAACCTTGCAGGGATACCATCGGGTCAAGATTCCGTGTTCATCTTTAGAGAGTGTCAAGAAAGAATGAGGGAAGGCATAAGGTTTGAAAGGAGTAAAGTACAAGGTACAGGTGCTCTGGAGCCGCTTACGAAAAAGGTGGTAGAAAAATGAGTGCCAAAAAGAGTGGATATTTCAGTGGGAGAGCAAGCTATAGAACCATCAGAACGAATGAGAGGGTGAATGCTCGGGTTGCAGATGTATTTGGAGAGCTTTTGGGTTAAAGACCAGGAACATTTATCAATGGGAAAGGTGTTAAGGTCATCAACTTTCCTTCTTAAGAAAAGAAGCTTTAGACTTTCAATTCTGAACAATGCAGAGACCTAGCTGTAATAAAAATAAAGAGCATCAAATCAGAAGAAGAGACGGTACAACTGGTATGCCTAATTCTTGGACCGAATAGCTATGGAGTAGGCACGGTCAAACAAGGTTAGGGGTAGAAAAAGTTTTCCTTGAGGAGGGGATGAACACCTCTATTTGCGAGGTTATGATCTCGGCAACTTTTAGGGCTACCTGATCAGGGATATGGGTCGAAAAGAAATATTCATCCCATTGAATGTCAATGAGGAATTTATGCAAATCATAACATTAGATACTCTTAGATTGCTAAAAGTGGCAATGAGTATGAGGAATTAATGGAGGGAGAGCAAAAATGGAAGAGATTGAGATCAATGAGTGGTCAGATTTACCTAGAGGGTAACCAACGAATATGAGTAGTTTGAAGGATTAGTAGTAAAAAAAATACGTCAAGAGTGTTTCCTGCAAATTTGTGGGGATTGGAAACACGTGTAGAATGCTTGATAATCTGCTTCAGTTAGTGAGTAATAACGAAAGAAAAGGCCTCACTTCCTCCAAAATCAGTTTGAGAAGAGTTAAGCCATTCACTGCGGTGTACATTGAAGTTCCCAATATAGAGAACTTCAGCATTTGGGTGAGAAGATATCAAGGGTTCATGGCAAGAAGCTAGATATTCCAAGAAAGACACAAAGTCGGTTGGAGTTAGGAGAACAGTAGCAGAAGCAAAGAAATATATAGTGATTTTGGAGAGATAGATCTTCAGCCACAGAAAATCAAAGTCCAGAGTGTCAAGGTCCATGAGCCTTGCAGTAAGAGTGTTAGTATTGTAGAAGGCACAGACCCCACCTTTGTAACGGAAAAGTGAGTGCAGGTTATAGCGAGAGATTTGAAATGGCTAGACAGCTGGGTTCCAGAGATAAGGAGGAGGTTAGGGATTAATGTATCCAAGAACTGTTCCACAAACAAAAGATTGTAGTTCAAACTACGAATATTAGAGGAGTGAGGAGTGAAATAAGATCAATCAGGTGGCGCAAGGTTATGGGCAGAACCATTTTTACCTCCACACGTGTCTACCATCATGCCATCAGTGGATCAACAATATCCACAGAGATTCCTAGCACCCCACTATGTTGGGTACTGGGAGCTATAAGCTGTACACCTTTCATGCATACATACATATACACATGCCTTTTCTCCCTTGTAAGGGGGGTGACTGAGCCAAGAAACATGCATTCACCACGATCCACACACACCTCAACCACTCCTCTCAGCTCCTTGGGGATAAATGATTGCCACATCTCCCCCCCTTCCACCCTTCTTGGGTCACTCACAAGGTAGGCAGGCAAGGATATTCCACAATGAGGCCCGACCGCCGCAACTGGTTTATCCCCACTGCTTCATCACATGGCAACTCCCCTCACACCCGTCCACAATTCACTGAGTTAGCAAGTGCAACAAATTCCTTTGGGCTGTGTCATATATGCAAAATCTTCCACCACTCATTCCTATCTCTTGCACACACTCTTCCCTGCTCCATTGACATTCCACGTGCATTCAATGCTCTTTCCACGCCATTCATCAATCTCATTCTAGGTCTTGCTCTTGACCTAACTCTTTTCACATCTGCACTCCACATTCTCTTAACTATTCGTTCATCACTGCTCCTTTCCATGTGTCCAAACCACCTCAACACTCTCTGATCTAACCTATCCGACAACTTCATTCCAACACCCGTTCTCTGCCTGGCATCCTCATTTCTAACTCTATCTATTCTAGATACACCAATCACACCTCTCAAACACCTTATCCCCATTATATTCAACTTCTTCTTTTCTTCCTCTCTTGCATTCCAAGTCTCTGCTCATACAAAGCTGTCGGTACAATCACTCCTTCATATCTCCTTCTCTTAAGCAACTGACTCAATTTCCACAACCATCCATCCTCACCCACTAGCTCCAAGCATCTGTCAAATACTCTTTCATTTATTTCCCTTACCACTTCATCCATATAGACATTAAACAACCATGGCAACATCACACAACCTTGACATAACCCAACATTCACCTCAAACCAATCACTCATACCATTCCCAACTCTCATGCATGCTCTACTATTCATGCAAAAACTCTTCACCGCATTCAACAAACTTCCAATTATTCCTTACAGTCGCAACTCCCTC
>JAXCGZ010011743.1:40000-47500 GCA_037179515.1 Halocaridina rubra
TATATATATATATATATATATATATATATATATATATATATATATATATATATATATATATATATATATATATATATATATATATATATATATATATATATATATATATATATATATATATATATATATATATATATATATATATATATATATATATATATATATATATATATATATATATATATATATATATATATATACATATATATATATATATATATATATATATATATATATATATATATATATATATATATATATATATATATATATATATATATATGTAAATATATATATATATATATATATATATATATATATATATATATATATATATATATATATATATATATATATATATATATATATATATATATATATATATATATATATATATATATATATATATATATATATATATATATATATATATATATATATATATATATATATATATATATATATATATATATATATATATATATATATATATATATATATATATATATATATATATATATATATATATATATATATATATATATATATATATATATATATATATATATATATATATATATATATGCAAGGTCACATTCTTTTACTACCCTCTCCAAATCTCCAAAAATAGTCCCAGATTAATCAAGAGATCATAGATAATGTAAAATAATTTTTTCTTATTTTAACAGCTACATAGAAGGAAATAAAAATAAACCATTGTACAATATACTCATAAGAAGGATCAGAGACCTAAGATATATGTCAGAAAACCATATACACATATGATTAAATTCGAAATATTCAGCAGGTCGAAGTAGCTGATTACTTGCTATATATTTGATAAGGTATTGCAATATTCAAAAGGTTAGAAAAGATAGCCATAAAAGAATGGGCATGAATTAACTCACACTTTAGAGACAAATTTTAAGCTACTTAGAATATATGAAGCAAGTTAAATTCCCTCATTGGTTTGCCGAAAAAAAGATGAACCATTGTTAGTACTATTACACGCGTAAAGAGATCATGACTCTGCTTATGAAGAATCAGATACACTGCACATGAATTAATCTGCACAAACATCATGAAAATAAAACTATAGTGTTACTACACATTTAGTTAATGCAAGTCCAGAAATATTTCAATGTCAAAGAAGATAATTGAATGAAAACCTTATCATGCCAATGTAAATCTCTGATCTATGCAAAGAGATGCTTAGTTTCTGAATAAAAAGAATATGAGATCATTTACTCTAAATATAATATTGATAATCTACTCGAAAACAATTTCATCATCCATGCTTATTTACAACTCAATTTGCGAGTTAAGTACTAAAGACACCTTAAGGGTAATATTGGGCAGATGGAGAATACTTATGATCTTGAAATAAGGTCCCTTCAAAAAACCATTCTCATTATAAAAAGTCAAATTTTTTTTTGTTTTGTTTCATATAAAGTCACTCATGGACATCTGCTCTCATACACAGGACTATCTTAATATTAATACATTACCTATTATTATCTTATTTTATATATTGTTGATGGCTGGTTTCTATCAAGTTAGATGAGAGTTAAGTGTCCTAATTGTCCCCTTGTTTATATCTGTCTATTTATCTATCTATCTATCTATCTATCTGTCTATCTATCTATCCCTTTCTCTCTCTCACTCCCTGTAAAAGATAAGCGAGTTCCATATCCGTAGTCACCTAGACGTTGCAAGAGTTGACTACTTAAGACAGAGGGAAGGGATTAGGAATTCCACATTCGAATCATCCTTCCTTGAAGAGGTAATGCATAAGAGGGGGTTCTGGTAAGAAATGTGTATTAAGAGCCCAAATAACTGCTTAGTATCTTTTGGCCACCCCTTCCCTGGCGAGAGGTAGTGAGGGCTATCTGTGCACATAAATAATGCAGAGATTGAATAGAACCTCTTGACTAGCAGTAGTGACAGTTAAAAAACACATTGATTTGCATTACCAATATTTATCTTCTAACATCCGTGAATATATTTCTAACTGAAAAAGATTAGCATAAAATCGCATGTATTCTTTAAATATAAAGATGTATTGAATATTTTCTCTCTCTCGAATATTGATAGACTCCATTTTTTATCCTTTCCTTTTCCTTATACAGAATTTTCCTTGATTGCTTTTATTTTTAAGTTTAAAAATATTTCTCTTACTTACATTTATTTTGTAACAGTGTACATGGCTGCAAGGGCAATTACAAAACACACACACACTTGCACATGTACGTACACACACATAAAAACACACGGACACTCATACAAAACATATACACAGACACACACACACACATACACACATACATGTGCCACGCGTGGATCGCAACACAACTGTGCAGACACACACGCACACAAGAATGCGCACACCAAGTGCAATATTCTATAGTTTTTCAAAGGTATTAAAAATAACGTGTTGCAAGACACGGACATTATGCAACTAGGGTGGAGAATGTCCCTTCGTTTTGCCCCATTCATTCAACTTTCATGACCAGCAGAGGAGCAGGACATCCTTGTTCCCTCAACCAAAAAGAAAACGTTCACAGCGATATTAATCCCCTTTTAGCCAAACCAATAAAGTGAGATTTAATGGAAAGAGAAAAAAAGTTATTCTTGGTCATAAAAGTATAATGGAAATGGTGTCCCATAGATAGACAAATAGATAGATAGATAGCTAGATAGATAGATAGATAGCTAGACAGATAGATAGATAGATAGAGAGAGAGAGAGAGAGAGAGAGAGAGAGAGAGAGAGAGAGAGAGAGAGAGAGAGAGAGAGAGAGAGAGAGAGAGAGAGAGAGAGAGAGAGAGAGAGAGAGAGAGAGAGAGAGAGAGAGAGAGAGAATGGATATACTGGCAGAGTCCACTGTAATTACCAGAGCAATTGCTTGACATTAAAAGTTTTGAAACATTTAAAGTCATTTAGGCATAATTTAAAGCTATTTTATTCTTTTTAGCTTTTAAGAAATGTTTGTTCTTTATTTCCAGTTATAGCAATTTCAGCTTTTTCTGAACCCTGAACATTTTCATTTGGAATGGACATCATAGTCTTAAAACTTTTATTGCATACTGAGGAAGAGGAGGAGGAGGAGGTGGAGGAGGAGGAGGAGGAGTAGGAGGAGGGGGAGGAGAAAGGGATGATGATGATGATGATGATGATAATGAGGATGAGGATGAGGAGGAGGAAAATGGGATGATGATGATGATGATGAGGAGGAGGAGAAAAAGGGGGAGGAGGAAGAGGAATAGGGGAAGAGGAGGAGGAGGAAAAGGGGGAGGAAGAGGAGAAGGATGAGAGAGAGAGAGAGAGAGAGAGAGAGAGAGAGAGAGAGAGAGAGAGAGAGAGAGAGAGAGAGAGAGAGAGAGAGAGAGAGAGAGAGAGAGAGAGAGAGAGAGAGAGAGAGAGAGAGAATATTAATTTATTCATTCTCCGCAATATAGTTAAATGCAGAATATGTCCTGTGTCGCCCTGTTACGTCTTCGCTAAAGCTGAAAAGTATATCAAGTTTTGTGATGCGTATACTGTCAGAAGAGTTTGTCCAACTACCCGGGGGATGATCTAGACCCTTTTGAAGTGGGGAGGAAAATGATGACCCTTTACCTCCCATGACAGAGAGAGTTAGCGAATTGAAATTCTGAAAAATGAATGTGTGCTTTGACTCAGCCACACACTTTACAGGGGGGATTACGGTCACTGTATATGTATAATGTGACATGCAAACACTAAATGAATAAGATGACAAATGTGTAATCCTCGTGTTCTCTCCACAAAATCACGGTCCGTTCAAGTATGATAAGTTAATAACCTGTTTATTTTCTTTATATTCTTATCATTATTGTTATCGATGGTTTGATCGTTCTTAAAGTATCAAGGGGGGTTTACGCGGTCAAACGGTTCGTCGAACGCGTTTCGACAGACAAGTGTTTGAAGTGATGTTCGAACGTGTGAACGGGGTATTTGGTTGTCGAACACGTGTTCGACAACCAAATACCCCGTTCACACGTTCGAACATCACTTCAAACACTTGTCTGTCGACCCGCGTTCGACGAACCGTTTTACCGTGTAAATCCCCCTCAATATTCTCTATATGCCTTGTAGTGTAACATTATTAGATATAAGGAAAGAGTATTGATTAACAGTGATTTGGGGTTACAATAAAGGCAAACTTGAGTGTTGCACTTCCCGTTAATTATAAAGAAAAATAAACGTTTTTCTCTCTCGTTTTTTTCTTTAGCTATAAGCCAATTTTATCTCGCTTTCCACTTATTATGTATTGTATTTTTTTCTCTCTTTTTCTCTTTCCTTTCCACACTGGGGTATAACTGAAAAAAGAAATAAATTTCTAAAATGGAAAAATAAAAGCAAACCAAATTTAGATGAATATTTAGATGGATATATTACACAAATGACTTTTTTGTGGCTTTGACTGTCTGGCAGTAACACTAAAACAATTCTGAGATATATTGAAATATTTATGATCTATTTTACATGCCAATACTGGTGGAAGTTAAATTCTCTTGGGACATAGTAAGAGAGGCAAAATATACCTCAACTTTTCAAGATTTTGCAATTATTTTGGTGTTTAGTCTTATTCCAGAGATGATTCATTGATAATTTTGTAGCAATTTTTGTTCATGGAATTTTAGTTAAATAATGGTAATAGACATTTACAGAAGCAACTTTGATACTTAGTTGTTTCTAAGTAATTGTAGAGGAAGATTTAGAGAAAGCTTCAACCTGTCTGTGTCCACCCCGATTCAAATAGGGACTAATTGACATACATAAAGCGGTTGCATAAATATAGAGAAACTTAAAACTTTTATTTCAGTATCATATGACATCAAATTCATCATCCCTTGATCGCGTTCTGCTCTTAAAGGAAGGAATATTAGTTGAAGAATGTATAAAGGGAGTTTGAAGAAGAGAATTTGATGTTTTGTATATATAAGAGCGAATGGGAATTGCAGAGAAAGTGATGAACAATTTTGATCCTTCTGTATTCGTTTCATATGCACTAAAGTCGACCTCTGATTGCATGTTCTTCTTGAGAGCATGAGGCCCTGATGGTTATTTTGGCTCAAAATATCTCAAATTGAAGTGGAAGAAGATTATATTTCATTTGTCTTACGGTAGTTGCATAGTATAAATCAGTGATTCCCAACCGGGGTTCCGCCAACCATCACCAGGGGTTCCGCGAGAAACCGTAAAATAATTAAGTGCTATTACAAAATTACAGTGATTTTAATTCATTATTCCTACTCAACAACATATTATGGACTTATAAGTTTGAACTCTAATGTGATGTAATTGTAGATTTTTCTTATGAATTACATTGCTCAAGAAATTTTCTTAAAAAAAATAATATATATGTTAGCATACTATATATAGGGGTTTCTTGGAATATGAAAAATTATTGCAAGGGTTCCTCCAAGGTGTAAAGGTTGGGAATAACTGGTTTAAATACTCCACTCTGGAGTTGACAGACCACGATCGGGCCCAACGTGAGGTGATAGAAGGAACCCAGGTTTAATTCCCCAACAACACTCTGTGTCCACCCCAAAAATGGGAACTAATAATGACATAGAAAACTGTGGATTCGGTTTTACGTCACGATGTAATCGTTACCCTGAGTGTATGCCCTTACTAACTGTTGTATCCATTTCCGACCTGTGATTTTGATCTATTCTTGAAAGAACAATTTTCGAGGAATGTTTATTATTAAAGGAACTTTAAAGAGTATTATTTGATACTTGGAAGAATGTTTATTATTAAAGGAGCTTCAAAGAAGATAATTTGATACTTGGAAGAATGTTTATTATTAGAGGAGCTCCAAAGAAGATCATTTGATACTTGGAAGAATGTTTATTATTAGAGGAGCTTCAAAGAAGATCATTTGATACTTGGAAGAATGTTTATTATTAGAGGAGCTTCAAAGAAGATAATTTGATACTTGGAAGAATGTTTATTGTTAGAGGAGCTCCAAAGAAGATAATTTGATACTTGGAAGAATGCTTATTATTAGAGGATCTTCAAAGAAGATCATTTGATACTTGGAAGAATGTTTATTATTAGAGGAGCTCCAAGGAAGATCATTTGATACTTGGAAGAATGTTTATTATTAGAGGAGCTTCAAAGAAGATCATTTGTTACTTGGAAGAATGTTTATTATTAAAGGAGCTTCAAAGAAGATCATTTGTTACTTGGAAGAATGTTTATTATTAAAGGAGCTTCAAAGAAGATCATTTGATACTTGTGATGAAACAAAATAGAAATGAATTGAGTCACATTTTGTATCCTCTCTGCACGTGTCTGTAGTTTTTTTTTAATCAAAGAAAAGGAATGAATTTTTTAGAAATTTTCCTTTTTGAGTAAATTGGTTTTGAAAAAAGAAAAACCTTTGTTACTTCAGCTAACTCTAGATGACAGTAAGCTGAAGATAAAGACAAAAACTTAAGCCAGTTTTTTCACGTTATATTACGTAAATTCACAAGCTTGGAATCTTGATATATTCTTTAAAATATTGAATTTATTGAGAGATTTCAATGAGATGACAGAAAAAGGTACTTTGACACGACGGTCGATTCACAATGATGATGGACGATTGTGTAAAAAGAAATATTAAAACACATTTTTTTTGTACTGTCAGATCGATGTAGTTTTTCCATCTAATTTAAACTTTTTTTGTTGTTGAGATGTTGCTTAAATTAGATAATTATCATTAAAATATCTTCGAAGAAGAAATTCGCACCTCGTCAGATTAAAAGAGAATTATATCAGGAGCAGGAAGAGAAAGCTTAGCCTATTTTCCAGGGTTTCAGACCACTAATTGATTTTTTTTTACTCTTCCTGTTCTTTAAATAATAAATTTGAGCCTATCTTTATTACAAGGAAATTGAAGATGATTTTTCAGTGCTTAGCTTTGACTCAAAGGAAAAAAAACTTGATAACTTGCAACTATGCGTGAATTTGAACAGAAATTCCATATTTCTGACCCCCCCCCCCTTTTTTAAGACAATTTTTCAGTGATTAGTTTTGACTCAAAGGAAAAACAAAACTTGATAACTTGCAAAAATGCTTGAAAGTGAAAAAAAAATTCGATATTCCTGAACCCCCCTTTTATCTTTTAAAAGAATATATTTTAAAAAATTAATGTTATATATATTCGATGGAGAGAGTTTTGGGTTATGTCAGACCAAACGATAACAAAGAAGTGAAGAAAAATATTAAATGCTTGATATATTCTTCAAATAATATTTTGTTTTAAATATTTATAATGCAAGTTTCGAAGCTGAGACATTGGTGCCTTGTCTGACCCAAGAAAATTCTAAATAAAAGTGGAAATATGAAAATATATCACCACTCCTTTCCAGACTGGCATGGTAAATCAGTGACCCATGTCCCTGACCATCTCTTTCAAGAATGAAATTAAACGGAAATTTACTAAAAATGGCATTTCTAGTCGAGAATTTTGTGAATAGCTTA
>JAXCGZ010011743.1:55000-57500 GCA_037179515.1 Halocaridina rubra
TAAAATGATATTAGAATAGCGAGCACACACACACACATACATACACATACACACGTGCGCACACACGCATACACACACGCACACACACACACACACACGTGCGTGTGCAAAGATTGTGAAGAAAGTAAAAAACGAGAACAATGGTAGAGAACTTTAGGAGGATCTAAATAATCTGCATGAGTGGTCATAAAAGTGGCTAATGAAATTCAATACTTCAAAATGTAAGGTAATGAGACTGGGTACAAGTGCAAGAAGGCCCAAGCTTGACTACTCGGTGGCTGGAGTACAACTTCAAGAGACAGAAAATGAGAGAGATCTAGGAGTAAACATACTGGCAGATTTGTCTCCAGAAATACATATAAATGGCATAGTAAGGGCAGCATATGCATTCTTATCAAATGTAAGGGTAGCCTTCAGGCACATGGACAAGGAAATGTTCAGAAATATTTATGTAACCTATGTGAGGCCAAAACTCGAATATGCAGCCCCCTTTTGGAATCCGCACTTGAAAAAGCACATAGCTAAGCTTGAAAAAGTTCAAAGACATGCCACGAAACTGGTGCCAGAAATACGCAATCTCAGTTATGATGAGAGGCTGAGGGAATTAGACTTACCATCACTCGAAGCTAGAAGAGTGAGGGGGGATATGGTGACAGTCTTTAAATTCCTTCATGGCTATGATAGAGTGGATAGGGATCGATATTTTGATATGGCTGGCTCTAGAACTAGAGGTCATAGTTTGAAGCTTCGTAAGAAAACTTCTTCGCAGAATGTAAGGAAATACTTTTTCAGTGTAAGAGTAGTTGATAATTGGAATTGGCTAAGCGAGGAGGTAGTTAATGCTATCTCAATCCATAGTTTTAAGGACAGGTATGATAAGTATCACTAAGTATAAAATGGAACCGATCAGGAGACGGGAAGATACGAGCTTTGGGCTCTTTCCCGTAAACACAATTAGGTAATCACAATTAGGTAATCACACACACACACGCACGCACACACACATATTATCCTTTGCCTAATTGTAGAACGCAGTAGAGTTATAATTATTTCTACGTACATCGATTTTATTATGAGTTGAAATCATTCATTAAAATTAATAAGCTATTTGATGAAAGAGGGACAATTGCGATTTACTCAATATTAATCATTTTATAATGACATCTTGACCAATATGAGATTCCTGTGCTGATTATTCCTTGGCTTTATTATTTATGAATATTTTATAGTATTACTTATGCACACATTTTTCATTATCATTAATAACTCTTTGTTTATTTAGTTGTTTTTATTAATTTATGTATTTATTTATGTAATTATTTATTCATTTACTAAATTGCTCTAAATAACAATAATCTAATTCTCTGCATAAAAAAAACTGGTGATGTGGACAAACATTCATGAGAAATTAAAAAATAATGATCAATAAAGTAAGAGAGAGAGAGAGAGAGGAAGAGAAGAGAGTGAGAGAGAGAGGAGAGAGAGAGAGAAGGGAGAGAGATAGGAGAGAGAGAAGAGAGAGGAGAGAGAGAGAGAGAGAGAGAGTGAGAGCGAGAGGAGGAGGAGAGAGGAGGGAGAGAGAGGACGAGAGAGAGAGGAGGAGAGAGAGAGAGAGAGGAGGAGAGGGAGGGGAGAGATGAGAGAGAGAGAGAGAGTGAGAGAGAGAGAGAGAGAGAGAGATGAGAGTAGAGAGAGAGAGAGGAGAGAGAGAGGGAAGAGAGAGAGAGAGAGAGAGAGTTATATAAGTTAGTTTTAATTCCCTGATGACGTTGTAACTGTTTTCTTGTGTTTTCTCATATTTATGTGACCAGATATTTTCAAAACCATACCAACGAATATATATTCCTGTGTCTACATAACTAGGGACTTTTTGTAACTCAAAAATATCTGCAAATAATAGCCAGAGTAATTGTTTTCTATAAGTAACATTTTGTATCTGTTATTATCAACATTTTCCCATTTATTCCTAACATAAATTCAAAGCCAGTGAGACAGAACTTCAGTTTTTCCTTGTTTTATTTAAAAGTATTTTTTTTTTGTGTGGTTAGATATTATGTTTATTCGCAATTTTTTGAATTAGTTGAAAAATATGAACATTTGCAGCTTATTCTCTGTGCCGATTATATATTCTTAACATATGATTATTCATTTTTTTGCTAGCATTATTGATATTGTTATTATTATTATTATTATTATTATTATTATTATTATTATTATTATTATTATTATTATTATTATTATTATTATTATTATTATTATTATTATTATTTCTTGCAGTACAGATTTTGATACTTTATAACTTCTAATATGCAGGAGCCGGAAAGTATATGCATAACTGCTGAGAGAGAGGGAGAGAGAATGAGAAAGAGAGAGAGAGAGAGAGAGAGAGAGAGAGAGAGAGAGAGAGAGAGAGAGAGAGAGAGAGAGAGAGAGAGAGAGAGAGAGAGAGAGAGAGAGAGAGAGAGAGAGAGAGAGAGAGAGAGAGAGTTATATAAGTTAG
>JAXCGZ010011744.1:0-2500 GCA_037179515.1 Halocaridina rubra
TATATATATATATATATATATATATATATATATATATATATATATATATATATATATATATATACATATATATATATATATATATATATATATATATATATATATATATATATATATATATATATATATATATATATATTTATATATATATATATATATATATATATATATATATATATATATATATATATATATATATATATATATATATATATATATATATATATATATATATATATATATATATATATATATATATATATATATATATATATATATATATATATATATATATATATATATATATATATATATATATATATATATATATATATATATATATATATATATATATATATATATATATATATATATATATATATATATATATATATATATATATATATATATATATATATATATATATATATATATATATATATATATATATATATATATAATACATATATATATGTATATATGCACACACGCACACACACACAAATACCAACACCCAAGTATCACTGGAAAAGGATTCAATAAAGTGCTGATCATAGTAAATATATTTTTATAAACCAAAATACATCTGGCGAATAGTTCATAAATCTGAGTATGATTGTTGAAGAGTCTACAAAAATCCGATGATCGATGTAGAAATATATCAAGAAACCTTAATATCGCATAAAAATAGTGTTCAAAACATGTGGATTATAAACAAATATATTCAGAAACTTCAATATCCTCATATTGTATTATTTAGGAACCAGGCTATCTGTGAAGAAAAATCTTCAAAACTAGATTATTGTATAAAATATATTTAGAAACCCAACCCTCACATAAAAAAAATACCCAGAGTATCAGTAGAGTAATGCTTTAAAGAAACCGATGGAAAATCTGGAAATATGAAAGAATAAGTTTCAGAAACTGAGGAATCCTTTTTCCTTGGGAAAAGTTGTAATGATGATGTCTCCGAAAGTGGGTCGGTGTGAGCAAAGAGGGTAACACAAAATAAAAAGAAATGTAAATACCAAAGAATAAAAGAAAACTGGAGATAGACGAAGGAAGGAGAAATTCTGTATGAAAGAAATACCTACCGAGAAGAGAAAAAGTAATAAAACTATATCGAAAGAAGTTTACCTGTAGATGAGGAAATAGAGACTCCACTGATGCTACAGTTGACTGATTTGAGTAAAATATTAGAATATCAGGGAGTATAAATATTTAAAAGTCTTGTCGTGGCTTCCAGAAATGTTAAAATTAAAGATGTATTCAAAAATATTGGTACAGTCGAAGACAGTATGTTTACAGTACACTGTTAACGCAGTGGCTTGTCTGAACACAAATAATGCAGCTAGATGGTACTTTTATGCCATAGAGTTCCCGAATATATGACAATAAATATTATTCTTCTTTATAAACCACAAAACTGCCTTCTGGGACAAAGCAACAGAAGACTTTTATGAATTTCAAAAAATCAAACACAAAACACTGGTTATGCATTCCTGTTTTACATATTATATACCAAAGCTGTAATTTTCCTGTATATATTTATTTTCCTAGCAAAAAAGATATTAACAGCTTATTCCAGTTTTCTACTGAGAATTTACTTCACATCTCTTATAGATATCATAGACATGAACGCAAAAATAAAAAAATTACTGTATACGTCTACTTTTTTCTCACATGTTAGTTCTCCACAATAAAGGTCCTTCAGCAAGAAATAAAAACCACACATATTATATCCCTTTGGAATTGGTTCATATTTTTCTCGGGTATCACAAGCTCAAATACAAACCTTTGGTTATATATATATATATATATATATATATATATATATATATATATATATATATATATATATATATATATATATATATATATATATATATATATATATATATATATGTATATATATATATATATATATATATATATATATATATATATATATATATATATATATATATATATATATATATATATATATATATATATATATATATATATATATATATATATATATATATATATATATATATATATATATATATATACAATATATATATATATATATATATATATATATATATATATATATATATATATATATATATATATATATATATATATATATATATATATATATATATATATATATATATATATATATATATATATATATATATATATATGTATATATATATATATATATATATATATATATATATATATATATATATATATATATATATATATATATATATATATATATATATATATATATATATATATATAAATATATATATACATATATATATATATATATATATATATATATATATATATATATATATATATATATATATATATATATATATATATATATATATATATATATATATATATATATATATATATATATATATATATATATATATATATATATATATTTATATTATATATATATATATATATATATATATATATATATATATATATA
>JAXCGZ010011744.1:20000-22500 GCA_037179515.1 Halocaridina rubra
ATATATATATATATATATATATATATATATATATATATATATATATATATATATATATATATATATATATATATATATATATATATATATATATATATATATATATATATATATATATATATATATATATATATATATATATATATATATATATATATATAAATATATATATATATATATATATATATATATATATATATATATATATATATATATATATATATATATATATATATATATATATATATATATATATATATATATATATATATATATGTATATATTAAAAGAAATTTGTTTTCTCAATGTGCTTGCCGTAATAAACATTAAAATTATATTCTATGCGTCTCTCACTTAATACGTAATACTGAATATATTCTCAGAAGTGGCAAGTAACAAGTTTATGTTGTTGTTTTTTTTAACCAGAGCTGCGTGAAGGGGATATTTTACCCTACTCGAAGCCAAGCTCCTAAAAGCATACACCACTTCTGCACCATTACCACCACACATTAAAAGGTGTATTTAATCTGCCTACTTAGTTGCCAGGGGCTAATACCATAGAAAAAACCACACCATCGATTCCTTCTCACTCCCAAGTGGCTTTGTCAAAGAAAGATACTGTCAGATAAAAAACGCATTTGTACAGAAATAATGCTGTTCTAGGCAAATTTCCTTGTGTGTAGATAAACGCACACATATGCATGCACTGAGGACACAAGGAGGGACTATTCCAAAGGAGATTGCATCAAAATTAATGAGATTCTTGTAATTATTGGCAGGAGGACCTTACCTAACAACATATTGCATAAGAAATGTATGAAATCTTTTGTGAGGAATATAGGAAGATAGTAAATTGTTGCATACCTTCCACCAAAATAGATGTTATTTATACTAGAGAGCAATGGTTCAATAATGAGTGTAAGAGAGCTAAGATGTGGAGAGAAAAACAAAAATGTCTGGCAGACTTAAAAAAGAGCAAGAAATGATTACCTAAGTCAAAAAAGAAAGGCAGAGAGAGATTATAGTAGGGATATCACCAGGAAAGCTGAAGGAAATCCCAATCTTTTCCACAACTTTATTAGGGGAAAATTTAAGGTCTTTAAGCAGGCTTTAAAATTAAAGAGAGCGATGGAAGCATCGCTGAGACGAGTGAAGAGATCTGAGAAGAACTGGACAAAGAGTTTTAGTCGGTGTTTATAGCGGTAAATACCCTATCCCGTTAGATTACAGAGATAAGAGTTTATGGGCCGGTATTAGAGAACATCATCTTTTCAGCTACAGAGGTATGCAAATCGTTAGTTGAGTTAGATACCCATAAGGCTACAGGTACTGATGATATATCCCCTTTTGTTCTTAAGAAATGTGTTAAGCCAAAATCAGTGGCACTCTGCATCATATTTGAAGTCGTTGGAATCTGGGGAAATTCCAGTTTCTGGAAACAAACGAAAGTCGCACTTACCTTCTAAAAGAGAAGGAGAGGTACAGTATAAATTATAGGCCAGTTTAATTGACCAGCATAGTTTACAAAGTTATGGAGAAACTACTAAGAAAAACATCACTTTCACTTGGAATCCTTCAGAGAAGGAAGATCAACTTTAACAAACTTATTAGAATTTTATGATTAGGAAAGCAATTCTTACAGAAAAGAAAGGACTAGACGGATTGCATATTCCTAGATTTTCAGAAGGCATTGGATACGGTCTCACATGGGAGACTTATAAAGAAACTGCAAGTAAGGGCGAGAATAGGTGAAAATATATTGGAATGGATAAAAACTTACAAGGAAGGGAACAGAGGATTAGAGTAAGACACTCAATGAGTAAATGGGTAAAAGTTAGTAATGGGGTTCCACAGGGTTAAGCTTTAGGGCCACTTTTGTTCCTTGTATAAGTAAATGACCTACCGGAGTCTGCAAATTCACTCTTGAATATGTTTGCAAATGATGCAAAGATTATGAAGAAAGTAAGAGGTGAGAACATTGGCATAGAACTTTAGGAACACCTAAATAGTCTGCATGAGTGGTTAGAAAAGTGTCTAATGAAATTCAGTGCTTCAGAATGTGAGGTAATGAGAATGGGTACAAGTGCGAGAAGGAGAGGAGCAGAACTTCAAGAGACGGGGAATGAGAGAGATCTGGGAGTAAACATACTAGCAAATTTGTCTCCGGAAATGCATATAAATGGCAGAGTAGAGACAGCATATGCTTTCTTAGCAAATGTAAGGGTAACCTTTAGACACATGGAATATTTATGTAATTTATGTGAAGTCAAAGCTTTAATATGCAGCCAAATTTTAGAATCCACACTTGAAAAAGCACATAAATAAGCTAGAAAAAGATCAAAGACATGCCACGAAATGGTGCCATAAATGTGCAATCTCAGTTATGAGGAGAGGCTGAGGGAACTAGACTTACCATCACTCGAAGCTACAAGAATGACGAGGGATATGGTAACGGGATTTAAAGTCCTTCATGGTTTTGACAGAGTGGATAAGTATCGAT
>JAXCGZ010011744.1:27500-42500 GCA_037179515.1 Halocaridina rubra
GAGGGCTGAGGATGAATTTTTGGTGCTTCCGGGAATACATAAATTGTAAAATCACATCAATAGGAACACTCATCAGATTCATAAATTTCTCAATCTCTAATTGCAGAGTAGAATAACTAGCTGATAAGGGGAAACGCTGGACTTAACCTACATGGCAGTATCTGAAACAGTAGCCATACCAGCAGTGCTGGCAGATGAATTTGGCTCTTTCATTCTTGCAAATTATAAAATAAGGAAGATAATTTTTTTGTCTATTCTCTCGCAACACATTCTTTAAACAATTATCTACTTTTTAGGTAACAATCTCTCCACAAAGCTTCAATAAACTCGGTACTTTAATGGGTCCTTAGTGCAAGTAGGGGAATATGGATTAATGTGCTAATCGCAGGTAGGATAGAAACATGATTTTCATAATTTACCACATGTTTGAGAGATATTTCATGGTTTGTGAATGAAAATACTCTTACGATCAAGATTGAAGAATCTGAATTTCTGCAGCTCTTTTTCTTTTCTTTTCAAAGCTCTTGATTGCCATGTTGGGAGATCTTGTGGACACAATGCAACGCGAAACACATTTTGTATGATGGTCGAATACTCACCAAGCATACGCTTCCTTAAAATAACATCTTCCCATGATTAAATCCTATAGGAAAGCTTATGCTTAAAGACAAACTCCAGATAACATTACATAAACATGCTAAAATCCCAAGACTTAAGTCCACGGTTCATTGTTTATAGCTACTGTGAAAGTCACTGGGTAAAGACTTAAATACGAGAAGAGAGAATGTAAACACGATATGAGCCAAAGAGCTTTAACTAACGTTTACTGCTTACTGTCACTGTAAGAGATTTGGTGCCAGATCTAAAAGCAATAAATATAAAATAGAATAATTCAAATCTGCAAGTCACCCAAATCTTTCATTGTTAATAAACAATCGAAGAGTATATGTTTGGATATCAGTGGTAATAATAAATAGTGAAAACCCACACTGTTTTCATTTGTCTTCATCCTCTAAACTCACTATTTCTTGCTACAGATTCGAGATAACAGGAAAATTATATCAGAGAGCCACTAAAGGAGGCACAGTTAAAATAAGTCATAAAGCAATGCAATTTCTTTGATGAAGAATAATCCTTCTAATGAGAGAGTGTTGTAAGGAAAGAACGAGGAATCTATTTGAATACCACATTAAGGCTGCAAAAGCTTTAAATATATACTGGAATTCATTATTTCACATCCTATCCACAAAGAACTACTAGGGTTAAACATTCAGGCCATCCTCATACAGGTATTTATAAAGGGTTTCCAGTATCATTAAGAAAAATAAGCAGAAAAATTTCTTGTTCGTGTTCTGGAGGGGTGCTGAATTCTTGCTGAGAGTCTCACTGTCATTAATATTTAAAAAAAGATATTCTTAATATTTACATTTCCTTTGCTCTCTGATTCAACAACTACATTTACATACTGAAATATCATGCATTATTCCTTGCATACAGTACTCAGTAAAAATTTCGTATGAATATCACTGACACATATGTTCAGAAATAACTCCACTTCTTTTTAACATTTGACTGTATTCAAATTTATTTACCATACACGTGATCGTATGGGTAGGAACTGATAAGCTAATACAAAATATACCACATAGAGCTGGCCAATTGAACACTCGAAAATTACCACTGGTCATTTGTATTATAAAACACTTTTTAAAACTTAATAACAATCGGATCTTGCGAAGAGGGGCAGTAGGGGAGTTGGCAATTGTGAAGCGACACAGGTTGTGGAAGAACCGGGAGGATGGGCTGTGGCACTCCAGCAATGCCATCTGAACGGTCGCTAGCTCCCTCGTCATTGCCCATAAAGGAAAGTAATCCCCTTATTGTTTTCTTTTTTTGATGTCGGCTACCCCCCATGTAAAGGGGGAAACAGCCAAGGTAGATAGATAGAGAGATGGATAGATAGACGAAGACGGCAGTAAGGAACATATAAATTATTAAGAATGAACTAGTCAAACATGTGTACAACATCCAAAGAGGCCACACTACTTCCATAACTTGTTATATATATTGCCCTTTTGTAACCATTTCCTCAAGCAACACCTCGTCAGCAATATTGTTCCTGAGATAGCATTTCATAAAACATACTGCTGATAATACACCACAAATCCTCTCCGTAACACTGCTTTCCTATGACCATGCCTCTCAGTGACTCTACCCTCCCATGACGACACAAGCTAACGATCACTCTTCTCATGCAACCACACATTGTCGGTAACTGTTCCCTCTGTGAATACACCTCATAAAGGCCATATCACAAGTGCAAATTTTGCCTGCAACATAGTGTCGTGCGACAGCATGTTCACCAACATGTCGCAGAAAGTAAATCACATGGCTTACAGTATTCAACAACAAAGCAGACAACCGTCAATCGGGAGCATATGACAATGCTGAGAGAGTGAAGAGTGGAACTCAGAAAATGGATGAAATTAATCGTGCAATTTTGCTATTGGATTGCATGCAACAGCACTGCATGAAGAAGAAAAGAAAAAAGGGAAACGAACAGGATACGGAAATGGTTGGTAAGTAGGTAGCAGTTCACAGCCAAAATGTAAACAACCCCCGAAATCAAATGAAAGTTTCATGTTCATATTTGATTATTGAATTCAGTGCAAATAATACATAATGAAAAGAATTTAAATTTATTTAGTTTCAAAATTACTTATCTTACTAAATAAACTACAATAGGGCGAAATTATACAGTTCTTGCAGAGTACTCATTAAAGACTGTCAACGACTGTGTTTCTGTTGTACAATATGTCAGGCATTTACGATCATTTTCGTAAACAGCTTGTTAGAGGAAATCTTGTGTTTTGGACAACATTCCGTTATGTAACAACTTGCTAGGCGACATATAGTAGGAAAATGTGCCTGTCTGGCAGGGCCTTAAGCATCACTCCTCTCCTACGACCACAACATTTAAGCAAGTTGCTTTCCTTCATACAAACCATATCAAATACAATGCCGTTTGTAACTACTCACTATCAGTATCAAAACCCTGAACACATCATCAGCAACACTGCCTTCGGAGATCACAACTCTCAACAACACTATCTTGCTATGAACACTCGCCTTCAATAACTCTGACCTTCTGTTAGAACTTTTCTTTAGCTAAATTGCTCTCTTGTTTTCATACCACATTACCCGTTGTGACTACACAATCATTAAGACAGATTTCTGCGGAAACACCTCGCCAGCAACTCTGCTTTCCAGTGATCACATTTCATCAACAAAACCGCCCTCACACAGTCATATATTCAGACACAATTCTTACTCCATTAACTTCACTGCTTAACTATAGTTCTTTCTTCAGCCAGCTGTTATAAACTGCAATGTCATTGATTTATAGGTTTCCTGCAATCTTATATGTACTGCTGTGTGTAAGCTTATGTAATTATTTTCCTGTGGATTATATTCCAATGCATAAGGGAAAAAAGAAAGAGATAAGCAGGTGACAGATATATCTGCATCAAGCCATAAAAACACGACAAACCTCAGAGCTTACACAAAAAAGCTTACCATCTCACATGCACATGCATATACATACCTACACAAACAAACAAAAATAAACAAGCGCATTAGCAGTAGATATCAATGCTACCATAAATATTTTCTTGTCATACAAACAATAATGAATCTGTTTCGTGAATAATAACGCTTATGTAATTTAATCAAAGGGTAAAAGTCTTGAATGAATCATAAATGATATATATATATATATATATATATATATATATATATATATATATATATATATATATATATATATATATATATATATATATATATATATATATATATATATATATATATATATATATATATATTTATATATATATATATATAAAGCTGTTTAAGCAAATAGTTGATATGAGTGTTAGGTAAATTAGATACTTTTCTGAAAAAAAGTCTATTTTTTTCCAAGCATCTTTAAGTGGGTTCTTAGTTCTCCTTCAGTTGCTTGTATATCTTTAAAAGTTGTTCCAATCTCAACTGAAATCAATAAGAGGACCTCTCTGATGTACTTCCCAAACGGAAGAATGTGAGTACTGTCCATTATTTTATTTAATGATGAAGTCTGTTTCTGTTTCACTGTTACACATATGAGTTCATATTTATGTGATTACCTAATTGTGATTACCTAATTGTGTTTACGGGAAAGAGCCCAAAGCTCGTATCTTCCCGTCTCCTGATTGGTTCCATTTTATACTTAGTGACACTTATCATACCTGTCCTTAAAACTATGGATTGAGATAGCATTAACTACCTCCTCACTTAGCGAATTCCAATTATCAACTACTCTTACACTGAAAAAGTATTTCCTTACATCCTGCGAAGAAGTTTTCTTATGAAGCTTCAAACTATGACCTCTAGTTCTAGAGCCAGCCATATCAAAATATCGATCCCTATCTACTCTATCATAACCATGAAGGAATTTAAAGACTGTCACCATATCCCCCCTCACTCTTCTAGCTTCGAGTGATGGTAAGTCTAATTCCCTCAGCCTCTCATCATAACTGAGATTGCGTATTTCTGGCACCAGTTTCGTGGCATGTCTTTGAATTTTTTAAAGCTTAGCTATGTGCTTTTTCAAGGTATTTATATGCTCATGTATATATGCCTTAATGCTCCATACTCTTACAAAAGGAATTTCTTTTTTACGTATGTGTACACGTACATCCCGATCAGGAAACTCCAGCTGTAGGTTGGCTCATGGCACAGCCGCCCGTTGCGATACTACAGCTGAAGGTTTTTTGACCTTAAATAGGTCTGTCCAGGACAGTTCGATGTTAAGTCTTCCTTCAGTTACGGTTCTTTTTCTATGCCTACAGCTACACTGAATATTCTTGGATATTCATCACACATCTTTTATTATCCCTTCACATCTGACAAGTCATTACAATCTCCATATCTGTTTCTCTTTGCTTTATGTATTTTTCGTGCCCAGGCCCTATGAGGCTCTCTTATTTTATTATTTTTTCGGCCCGTCCTGGTGTCACAGTCATAAAAAAAAAAAACTTCATCTTAATATTCTGTTGCTTTCCTTCCAGTACATCTCCGAGGAAACTCATAAATGTTGAAAGGAGAGAGAAGAGCCATTAGGATAGAGAGAAAATGATAGTCAGAAGGCTCCCTTGGGAAGAGAGAAGAGGGGAATGCACTAGGCATTTATTAAAGCCCATGAGAATCTCAAGGTACAACTCCATATTGAAAACAATTGAAATGTCAAAATGATAGCTTATAAATCAAGCACTTAGATACTACTACTACTACTACTACTACTACTACTACTACTACTAATAATAATAATAATAATAATAATAATAATAATAATAATAATAATAATAATAATAATAATAATAATAATAATAATAATAATAATAATAATAATAATAATAATAATAATAATAATAATAATAATAATAATAATAATAATAATAATAATAATAATAATAATAATAATAATAATAATAATAATAATAATAATAATAATAATAATAATAATAATAATAATAATAATAATAATAATAATAATAATAATAATAATAATAATAATAATAATAATAATAATAATAATAATAATAATAATAATAATAATAATAATAATAATAATAATAATAATAATAATAATAATAATAATAATAATAATAATAATAATAATAATAATAATAATAATAATAATAATAATAATAATAATAATAATAATAATAATAATAATAATAATAATAATAACAATAATAATAATAATAATAATAATAATAATAATATCCTATCTATCTATACAGAGTGGCTCCATTCCCTCTTGTAAGGGGTGACTCAGCCAAGAACATGCATTCACCGCGAGGCAAGACACACCTCAATCACTCCTCGTTGCTCCTTAGTGATAGAAGGATGCCACATTTACCTCCATCATTCTACTTGGGTCACCCTAAGTGAAGGCTGACAAGTATAGTCTGCCGTGAGGCCCAACAGTAGTGGCTGGTTTATCCCCACCTCTTCACCACATGGCAATCCTCCTCACACTTGCCCATCACAGTTCACTGTGTTAGCAGGTGCGAAATATCCCTTTGGCCAGCGTCACCAATACACATTTTCCCCCACTCATTCCTATCTCTTGCACATCTTCCCTGCTCCACAGACATTCTCCTTGTGTCCAATGTTCCTTTCATGCCATCCATCCATCTCTTTCTAGGTTTTCCTTAATACCTTACTCCAACCACCTCTGCACTCCACACTCTCTTTGCTAGAGGTCCATAAGTCATCCTTTCCCTGTGCCCAAACATAATTTAATATTCGCTGATTTAAATTACTTGGCAGCTTTCTTACAGCACCTGTTCTCTGCTTCATCTTCCCATTGCTCACTAGATCTACTCTAGATGCACCAATCATGACTCTCAAACATCTCATCTCCATAACATACAATTTGTCTTTTCTTTCCTCACTTGCATTCCAAGTTTTGTTCTATACAATGATGCCGGCACAATCACACCTTATATAATTTTTTTCTTGGATTCATTCCTAATTACCTATTTCTCATCAGACTTTTCAACCCTACTAGACATTTACATGCTGCCTTCACTCTGACTTACCTCCACATTCACTCGTCCATTCCCTGCCAAATGCAACCGCATGTACTTAAAACTCTCAACTTCCTAAAGCAACACTATTCATTCCTACATTCAATATGTCAACATTAACACTCCTCGTGCAATCTCATGACTTTACTCTTACCATTATATACCTGCAACTCTATAATTTTACACATCCTTACAAACTCAGTTACCACATGCTTCAGTTCATCCTCGGAATCACCCACCAGTGCTGTGTCAACTGCAAATAAGAATTGATTCACTATCCAAAACCTTCCATTCTCATTCACTAATTCCAAGCCTCTGCCTAGCACTCTTTCAGTTACTTTCCTTACCACTTCATCCATATACACATTAAACAACTATGGCAAAATTACATAACATTGACATAAGCCAACAGTCACTTCACACTAATCAATCATGCCATTTTCTACTCTAACACATGTTCTGTTATAAATGTAAAAACTCTAGATTGCATTCAATAATCTCCCAGTTATAATAGCCATACACTCCACAACGATTCTCTATCAACCCTGCCATATGCTTTTTTTAAGTCCATAAAGCCCAAAAAGTATCCATGCTTTTCTCTATTAACTTCTCACACACACGTATTACTACAATAACCTGATTCACTCAACCTCTTCCTCTCCTGAACTCATACTGTTCTTCCTCAATCAATCTCTCAGTAGCATTCCTAATTCTCTCGATAAACAGTTTTATATATACCTTACAAACGACTCTCAACAAACTAATTCCTCTAAAACTACTAAATCATACATATCTAACTTCCCTTTATAAAGTGGAACTATACATGTAAACTCCAATCAACTAGAGCTCTCCATTCCCTGAAACATGCATTTAATATCTCCATCATCCATATAGCTAATGTCTCCCCAAGTTTTTACAAAACTTGGGGAGTTAGTACTTTACTTACTTTCATTACTCTCAATGCCATTTATACCTCCTATTCTGCTATATCCCTATCATCCCTCTCACCTAACACTGGTATTCCCCACTTATCTCCCACAGCCACAAATTCTGCTTCTCTACCCTCTTCCTCATTTAGCAGTTCTTTAACCTACTCAGCCCATCTGACTCTCACCTTTAAAATATTTACTAGCAATTGGCCATCTTCTACTTCACCTTCTCCTCCCTACCAGACACGCCTTTCCTACTCCACCTCACAACCACTATTAGCTTTGCCTCCCTCACCACACCCTTTGCTAACCTCCTTTTAGCACTATGACTTTCATATACCTCTACATTACCTCTTTGCAACCATACCTCAAATTCCTGTTTCTTATACACTAATTCCTCTCTCACCTCTTCATTCTACCATTTACAACCCTTCCTTCTACTTCCAATCATTAGTCTTATTCCATGCACTTCCGCTGCACACTTTAGAACTTCCTCTTTGAAACACTACCATTCTTTTTTCCAGTTTCTCCTCCAATTTTTCTTTTATTACATTTCGCATTTTCCTCAGAGCAGCAATAAACTTACCTTTTTTTCTCTCTTTCTTATTCAATTCGCTCATAATTAACATCTCTCACTCTTTCCCTTCTCTTCTTTCTCCACTTTTCTCCCACTCCAAATCTACCTTCCAGTATATAATGATCAGATACACCACCACAAGCTCCTCTAGTTCATTCACATCCTATACTTTTCCACTCACCCTCCTGTCTACCACAACATAATCCGTTAATGCTCTCTCAACTACTCTACCATTATCTACTCTGACCCAGGTATCTTTGTGCACATCCCTCTTTTTAAATACAGTATTGACCATCAACATCTCCCTCTCTCTCAGAACACATTTCTATCATGTTCTTTCTACTCTCATTTCTTGCAAGTACTCAATACTAACCAATTACACCATTAATTGGTTCCTTCCCTACTCTAGCATTCAAATTTTACACCAGCACCACTTTCACATTTACTCCTAAGTCCTTCACACACTCGTTCAAGTTGATCCAAAACTATTCTCTCTCTTCCTCACTTCTCTCACTTCCAGGGCCATAGGTATTTACAAACGCCCAAACCTCGCATTCCATTCTCATTTTAGCCCAAACAATTCTAGACGATACTTATTTTCATTCCACCATACATTTATATCCTCACTTACAAACAGAACCACTTCCTGTCTTCCTCGCCCTCTAATCAACTCCAGACAAACTACCCATCACACTTCGAAATATCACCTCACAGTTCCCTTTCAGCTTGGTTTCCTTCCTTTTACTTTCACTTAAACCACAATCATGCGCATTCAAAGACCAAATTACTAGGGTTCTGGCTGGATCTCTCCTGCCAGAATGCCCCATTTACTATATCACTCAGCAGGAAGATAATAATAATAATAATAATAATAATAATATTAATAATAATAATAATAATAATAATAATAATAATAATAATAATAATAATAATAATAATAATAATGATAATAATAATAAAAATAATAATAATAATAATAATAATAATAATAATAATAATAATAATAATAATAATAATAATAATAATAATAATAATAATAATAATAATAATAATAATAATAATAATAATAATAATAATTTTAATAATAGTAATAATAATAATAAAAACGCATATTTCGTAACCAAGGCATACAAAAAATTTATATAATAATACTCAAGAACACAGTGCGAAACAAAATAGTGTATTCAAAATTAAAGTAGCCCTTTTTCCTAAATTCCGATGACAATATTTCATATTAATATAGCCCAGCCCAGTAAAGGGAAGATAGTTTCGGCTTTCAGACTCTTTTGAGAATATGAAGCTTTGTGTGTGTGTGTGTGTCTGTGTGTGTGTGTGTGTGTGTGTGTGTGTGTGTGTGTGTGTGTGTGTGTGTGTGTGTGTGTGTGTTTGAGATTACCTAATTGTGATTACCTAATTGTGCTTACGGGAAGAGAGCCCGAAGCTCATATCTTCCCGGCTCCTGATTGGTTGCATTTCATACTTAGTGATACTTATCATACCTGTCCTTATAATTATGGATTGAGTTAGCATTAATTACCTCCTCGCTTAGCGAATTCCAATTATCAACTACTCTTACACTGAAAACGTACTTCCTTACATCCTGCAAAGATTTCTTACGAAGCTTCAAACTATGACCTCTAGTTCTAGAGCCAGCCATATCAAAATATCGATCCCTATCCACTCTATCATAGCCATGAAGAAATTTAAAGACTGTCACCATATCCCCTCTCAATCTTCTAGCTTCGAGTGATGGTAAGTCTAATTCCCTAAGCCTCTCATCATAACTGAGATTGCGCATATCTGGCACCTGTTTCATGGCATGTCTTTTAACTTTTTCAAGCTTAGCTACGTGCTTTTTCAAGTGCGGATTCCAAAAGGGGACTGCATATTCAGGTTTTGGCCTCACATAAGTTACATAAATATTTCTGAACATTTCCTTGTCCACGTGCCAGAATGCTACCCTTACATTTGATAAGAAAGCATATGCTGCCCTTACTATGACATTTATATGCATTTCTGGAGACAAATCTGCCAATATGTTTACTTAGCACGAGGGTTTGCCTCTCTCTTTTTTGTCTTTTACTTTATTTAATTTTCTTGCTTTTTCCTCCAGTTCCCTTATATCCTTAATCCCCTCTCCTTTTTTCCCGTCCTATCCTATCCCATCCTAACTCAAGCCTTGATCTCTCTCATTTTCTGTCTCTTGAAGTTGTACTCCTGCCACCGAGTAGTCAAGCTTGGGCCTTCTTGCTCTTGTACCCATTCTCATTACCTTACATTTTGAAGTATTGAATTTCATTAGCCACTTCTCTGACCACTCATGCAGACTATTTAGATCTTCCTGAAGTACCCTACCATTGCTCTCGTTTCTTACTTTCTTCACAAGCTTTGCATCATCTGCAAATACATTATGAAAGAGTTTACAGACTCTGGTAGGTCATTTACATATACAAGGAACATAAGTGGCCCTAAAACTGAACCTTGTGGAACTCCACTATTAACTCTTCTCCATTCAGACACTGAGTGTCTTACTCAAACCCTCTGTTCCCTTCCTTCTAAGTAAGTTCTTATCCATTCCAAGACATTTCCACCTATTCTAGCCATTGTTTGCAGCTTCCTAATAAGTCTCCCGTGTGAAACAGTGTCAAATGCTTTCTGGAGGTCTAGGAATATGCAATCTGCCCAGCCCTCTCTTTCCTGTAAGATTCGGCTTACCTAATCATAAAATTCTAATAAGTTTGTTACTGTTGATCTACCTTCTCTGAAGCCATGTTGTCTCACTGAAAAAGTGTTGAAGAATTTCAAGTGAAGAGAGATATGTTTCCTTAGTAGTTTCTCCATAACTTTGCAAACTATGCTGGTCAAGGAAACTGGTCTATAGTTTAGAGCCGTATTTCTCCTTCCCTTTTTGAAGATAGGTATCACGTTTGCTTGTTTCCAGCATCTTGAAATCTCCCCTGACTCCAGTGACTTTTTAAATATGATACTTAGTGCCACTGATATTGAGTTTGTGCATTTTTTAAGTACATGAGGGGATATATCATCAGGACCTGTAGCTTTATGGACATCTACCACCATCAACGCTTTGCATACCTCTGTGGTTGTAAGGTTGATGTTCTTTAATACCGGCCCATGAGCTTCTATCTCTGCAATCTGAGGGGATTGGGTATTTTCTACTGTAAATATTGACTGAAACTCCTTGTTCGATTCTTTGCAGATCTCTTCATCCGTCTCAGTGATGCTTTCATCCACTCTCTTAAGCCTTAAAACCTGTTCTTTTACGTTTAGTTTTCCTCTGATAAAGCTGTTCTAAAGCTTGGGATTTCCGTTAGCCTTTCTGGTGATGTCCCTTTCATAGTCTCTCTCTGCCTCTCATCTTTTACTTAGGTAATCATTTCTTGCTCTTTTGTAGGCTGGCCAGGCATTTATGTTTTTTCTTCTCCTATACCTTATCCAGCATTTGCCTATCCACTCCCTAGCTCTTTTACACTAATTATTGAACCATTTCTCTCTGGCATGAATTACACCTGCTTTGGTGACAGGTACACAGCAATCTACTATATTCCCATATTTCTCCCAAAAGATGTCGTACGTTTCTTGTACAAATTTGTTGCAAAATAAGGTTCTCCAGTCAATAGCTGCAAAGACTCATTCATTTTTATGTATCTCCTTTCGGATACTTCCTCCTCATGTCCTCAGTGCCTCTACTCTCAGGCTGAACATCTTCAATGATATACTCCATCAACAACACACAGTGGTCACTCTTTCCAATTGGTGGTTCATGCTCAATTTTTTCAATATCCAACACGTTTTCTTTGAATACTAGATCAAGTAGTGATGGCTCATCCCCACCCCTGGCCCTCGTTGGTTCCATTACATGTTGGTGTAGGAAATTCCCTTGTACGTAATCTAGGAATCTTGCTCCGAATGAGTCCTCACCACTGTGTATGTCAATATTTATCCAATCTATCACTTTATGATTAAAATCTCCCATCATCAAAATCCTACATTATTTCTCCCGTACCATGTTAACAACTGAGTTTATGACTTCAATAGTACCTATTTAACTTTCCTCATAAGCTTCTAGCCTATGTTGGTTCATTGGTGGGTTATATACAACAATTATTATAATGCTCTCTGATTGGTCATATGTGAAATGATTATAAGGATATGTAACGAGTACGCTAGAATAGTCAGTGTAGAGATGTAGGCATAGGAAAAGAACAGGAAATGAAGGAGGATTTAACATCAGTCCGTCCTGCCCAGTTCTGTCGAAGTCCAAAAGGCGCCCAGTTGTAGCATCGCATCGGGCGGGATTGCTTACTATATTGTATTTTTCCATAGGCCACCTTGTTGCAATTACGGATGTTCTCCGAAATATACTCTAAATCAGTAATACCTTTTTTGTAAACATTTTAATTTTTCATATATAAAAGAAGTTAATATTTATGTATATTTATATAAAATGCTAAAAACTACTTGATTAAAGTATCTTATTATTATTATTATTATTATTATTATTATTATTATTATTATTATTATTATTATTATTATTATTATTATTATTATTATTATTATTACTATTATTATTATTATCATTATTATTATTATTATTATTATTATTATTATTATTATTATTATTATTATTATTATTATTATTATTATTATTATTATTATTATTATTATTATTATTATTATTAGTTAGTAGTAGTAGTAGTAGTAGTAGTAGTAGTAGCAGTAGTAGTAGTAGTAGTAGTAGTAATAGTAGTAGTAGTTCATATTCATATTCATATCTTCGTTTTATATAGCAATACATAGTAACACAGAGTTAATATCTTGTGAGTCAGCATGATATTATATGTTGAATTAATTATAATATCCTTCATAAATGAAGTTCAAATGAAAATGCTATAATAAAAATAGTATACCCATAAGAATAACATAAAAAGGAAATTATTGCACATGCATAAGTGAATCACCATGAGCATCTTTTACAATAAAAAAAAAAAAGATACTGACAGTGTCCTCTTCTAGGTTCATGTCTTTGTACCCATAAACACCTACCTTTAAAGTCATACAATGAAATATCCAAATATCCAAATATCCACACTATAGTAACTTTTAAACATTGGTCTTACAGCTTCATCAAATTATCCACACTTTAGGAACGGTAAATTCACTTTTATGATGCTGCTAACTGAATAATGAAACTTTTTATAGTACTTAACCCAAAGTAAGGCTATGTGAAGTTTAAGAAGAAAATGCTGACATATGTCAACAACGATATGGTGACTTGTATATGTAGAAACTCCAATTAGTTGCTTATGAACATTGTTGAAGACCACTTCAAATGTCGTAAAGATTGACGCCTGAAAGTATCTTTATAGTTCCCAAGGCACAAAACCTACACGTGGCATACAATACACTCTGAATAAGAATAAAATTTCCTCAATGTTACAATGCGAGAAGTTATTTAGAATACGAAAGGTGGGAGTAAAATCTGTTCAGTCGGAGTTCTACATCCTTTTGATCATGTAATGTACTCTCTACAATATGTCCTAAATATTTATAATGGTCAACTACTTCAAAAGAGTAGTAGTAGTAGTAGTAGTAGTAGTAGTAGTAGTATGCTGACTGATGTAAGAGTATCTACTACAAACATTTTCAGGTGTTAACGGCTACAATTCTTTAGTGTATAAAATCAATAAGTTTTCAAGCACACAAACAAGACAAGCATAATTAAATAGATAAATAGAATAAATAAAAAATAAATAGACATCGCAATATCCCTCTGCAGATGACCGTACTATATTGCAATGTTCCCTTTGTAGTAATGGAAAAGCATTATACTGTATATCTTAATTGAGGCTTTGAAGTATATAGAGGCCCTTCAGCCAATACTGTTGCTGACCAGTGTTATAACCTAGCCTCAGTTTCACAGTAGGCTTACATGGAAATCTATTACGGTACGGTAGACGTCCTTTTTAATAAAAGAGATAAGAACAGAATAGGAAAAGAATTCTTATATACAAGAACAGAGTAAAACGATCAGGCGAAAATGTTGAATTACTAGCATTAAATAGATTAAGTTTAAATATGACGAATGTATGAGGATAATTAATCACAGACAGCATATTACCTCCAGTGAATGGCAATGAAAATGGCATTTTTGCCATATTAATTACCTTACGCATCGATTCTTCATAATATTCAATCAGTTAAGGTTTAAATGAAAAAGTAGATGAAGGAAGGAGGTCGAAAAGCAGAATAGGATGAAAATGAAAAAGATGTTTAGTCAAAGAAAAAAAAAGTGGAAATGAAATATGTATTCTCCAACAGTCTGTCTAATTAGGAATTTATGTAAAAAAAAAACAGTAATGAGCATAATCATGCACATCCTCCAGCTCAAAAATTAAAGTAACATTCTCGTAGTTCAATCGATAAGGCACTAAGCAGTGATTCAAATATGCTTTTAAGCAATTTTTTTTCCGTAGGAGTCTAATTTTATTCTAGCAACTACATCATACGAATGCATCATCTGCGCGGGTGTAAATTATAATTACACAAAGAAATACCCTAAAAATTATATATATATATATATATATATATATATATATATATATATATATATATATATATATATATATATATATATATATATATATATATATATATAATACATACATACATACATACATACATACATACATACATACATACATACATACATACATACATACATACATACATACATACATACATACATACATACATACATACATACATACATACATACATACATACATACATACATACATACATACATACATACATACATACATACATACATACATACATA
>JAXCGZ010011744.1:50000-62500 GCA_037179515.1 Halocaridina rubra
GTGTGTGTGTGTGTGTGTGTGTGTGATTACCTAATTGTGATTACCTAATTGTGTTTACGGGAAAGAGCCCAAAGCTCGTATCTTCCCGTCTCCTGATCGGTTACATTTTTAGACTTAGTGATACTTATCATACCTGTCCTTAAAACTATGGATTGAGGTAGCATTAACTACCTCCTCGCTTAGCGAATTCCAATTATCAACTACTCTTACACTGAAAAAGTATTTCCTTACATCCTGCAAACAAGTTTTCTTCCGAAGCTTCAAACTATGACCTCTAGTTCTAGAGCCAGCCATATCGAAATATCGATCCCTATCCACTCTATCATAACCATTAATGAATTTAAAGACTGTCACCATATCCCCCCTTACTCTTCTAGCTTCGAGTGATGGCAAGTCTAATTCCCTCAGCCTCTCATCATAACCGAGATTGCGTATTTCTGGCACCAGTTTCGTGGCATGTCTTTGAACTTTTTCAAGCTTAGCTATGTGCTTTTTCAAGTGCGGATTCCAAAAGGGGGCTGCATATTCGAGTTTTGGCCTCACATAGGTTACATAAATATTTCTGAACATTTCCTTGTCCATGTGCCTGAAGGCTACCCTTACATTTGATAAGAATGCATATGCTGCCCTTACTACGCCATTTATATGTATTTCTGGAGACAAATTTGCCAGTATGTTTACTCCTAGATCTCTCTCATTTTCTGTCTCCTGAAGTTGTACTCCAGCCACCGAGTAGTCAAGCTTGGGCCTTCTTGCACTTGTACCCATTCTCATTACCTTACATTTTGAGGTATTGAATTTCATTAGCCACTTTTCTGACCACTCATGCAGATTATTTAGATCCCCCTGAAGTTCTCTACCATTGTTCTCGTTTTTTTACTTTCTTCACAATCTTTGCATCATCTGCAAACATATTCATGAATGAATTTACAGACTCTGGTAGGTCATTTACATATACAAGGAACAAAAGTGGCCCTAAAACTGAACCCTGTGGAACTCCACTACTATCTCTTCTCCATTCAGACACTGAGTGTCTTACTCTAACCCTCTGTTCCCTTCCTTCTAAGTAAGTTTTTATCCATTCCAAGACATTTCCACCTATTCTAGCCATTGATTGCAGCTTCCTAATAAGTCTCCCATGTGGAACAGTGTCAAACGCTTTCTGGAAGTCTAGGAATATGCAATCTGCCCAGCCCTCTCTTTCCTGTAAGATTTGGCTTACCTCATCATAAAATTCTAATAAGTTTGTTACTGTTGATCTTCCTTCTCTGAAGCCATGTTGCCTCACTGACAAAAAGTTGAAGGATTCCAAGTGAAGAGAGATATGTTTCCTTAGTAGTTTCTCCATAAGTTTGCAAACTATGCTGGTCAAGGAAACTGGTCTATAGTTCAGAGCCGTATCCCTCCTTCCCTTTTTGAAGATAGGTATCACATTTGCTTGTTTCCAGCATCTTGGAATCTCCCCCGACTCCAATGACTCCTTAAATATGATACTTAGTGCCACTGATATTGTGTTTGCGCATTTTTTAAGCACATGAGGGGATATGTCATCAGGACCTGTAGCTTTATGAACATCTAAATCCATCAGCGCTTTGCATACCTCTGTGTGTGTGTGTGTGTGTGTGTGCGTGTGTGAATTGAATATCATGGAATACAAGTGCATGTAAATTATCCTTTTGGGTTAGTATGCGTCACTAATGCTCTTTCCACAGCCACATGACTAAGTGATCAATTTTATTTTTTATCACGGAATGAGGAGTTGACCTCATTTCCTTTGAGAAGGTATAACAGTCTTTAGCTATTAACCCATCCAAGCACCTAAATTACAGAAAGAGAAGCCGTTCTGGGATAGCATTTGTGGTGTAAATTAGCTTTGTTATTGTTTGATATTAGTTATTGCCAGTGTTCATGGATTCTGTAACGCTTTTGTATATCAACAAGTGTCGGACAGTATAATTTGTCGCCATGTTTATACAATAGAATTGTAAGGAGGAGTCACGAGGTGATAAGAGTGGGGATCTTATGCTGAGGGGTGGGGCATAAAGGAATTTGGACACAGTGAAGATGGCCAGTGTGTGAAGTGTTGTGAGGTCGTATTGAATTTTGCCTAATGTTTTCTAGTTTGAGTTGGTTTCTTCGGTTACTCACGTTGCTGTTTTCATGTTCATAGTGGACTTGAGGATGTAAACTTCATATCTTTTATTTCTGAACCTTTTGCTAGGGTGAATAGTGAAGTTTCTGTCCATTCATGTTTTTACAAGCTATTTAGGCAATTGAATTTCATGGCAGCAAAGGGAAATTCAATTCCTAGATGCTGAAATAATATGATGGGAAGTGAGATTTGTTGCACGGTTAAAGAAGGTGGAATTAGTGGCACAATTGACGGGTATTAATAATATGGCTAGCTTTATACCGTTGTTTCCGGGAGAGGATGAGTTAGTACTGTACTTGGAAATCGATGAAAAAATTAATCAGATGTCGATACAGTCAAGAATAGATTAAAAAAAGCTTTTGCACAGGGTACGTTTGATGCTTCTGGAAGGTTTGAAAGGCTGTGGTGGTAAAGGGAACAAGTAGACGTATTTGTTGATGGATATGGAGGTTGGTTGGGTTAGCTGGGTGGACTGGATAAGGTTTGGAGAAAGCTGTAAAGTGTGGGACTGTGACTTGATTCCAGGACCGAATATCAATAGAACTGCAGAAGATAAATGGTATTGAGTAAGTGGATAAAGATGATTTATTAGCTAGATCTAGAGTCATGACAATAAGAGGAGGTCAAGAGGTAGTGACGGTAGCTAGTATTGGATTGACCGCAGTGGAAAATCTGCAGACCCTGCGACACCAGCGTGATATGCTGAGTGACAGAAAGGAAGAGACATGTGGGTTTCACGTGTGAAGATCCACACATGGCAAAAGTGTATAAGGAGCCAAAGCAAGACATCATCTGCTACCAATGTGGAAAACCGGGACTTCTAGCTAACCGCTGTAATCAGGTAAACGACCAAGGGGAGGCTCTTGCACAGGAGGCTACCCCCTCAGTTCAGTAAAGGCACTCACAAGTATTTTGACAGTGTTGAAGATTTTGGTAGGTGGAAAAGAGGCAAGAGCATTAATGGATTCTGTCTGTTTGACCACTGTGATATCTGACTGATTAGCTGGAATGTGTTAAAAGGGAGAGGAAAGGAGTTTGGTAAATGTCAATGGAAGAGAATTTAGGAATGAGGGTACCCAAGAAGTGGAATTGATAGTACAGGGCATCCGATTTTGAGTTAGGGCCATTGTTCTTAATGCAGTTATTGATGGCATTGAGGAAGTACTGGGGATGGATGTGATCAGTCAGTTTGGTGAAGTGACATTTAAGAAGGGAAGAGTAATGTTTGGGATGGGCAAAGTCTGCTCCAATGCTGAGAGGGAGGAGACTCGATGCACTGTGGCTGTGGGGAATGATAGGGGAATTGGCAAGGGAATTGAGGCTGTTGGAACAAAGTTTGCCTGGGTAAAAGAGGATAGCCTTGATAAGCGAGACTATTGGGTGAAGCACCCCTGTTCACTTTGCCCAGCCAAAGAGCCAGTTGAGTCACATAAGGATGTGGCAAATAAATGTATTAACCCTTTCGCACACCATAAGTTTCAATAAGTTTTCTTTTTCGTGCTCATTTGTGAAATCCTGTATCTGGCTGGTAGTGTTTTAGTGAGCTGACATATCTTGTTTCTCAGCTATTTTCCTCCCCCAAACCTACATTTCTCTTTATACATAGTATATCAATGACTTTGATATATGTTGTAGCTTTTCAAGAATCAATAAAAAAAGAGAAAGAATAATTCATAGGACCATTAATAAACATGGAATAAAATGTGCATACAGAGATGAACGGTATGAATGATGAGTGAGGGAGACGGAAATTGCCTTTGTTTTTTGCCTTGCACTCAATTCCACGTTAGTGCAGAGGTTGCTAATTAGTTTATTCAAGAGAGAGTGAGGAAACTTATGCTCAACCAAATAATGACGCCATTTGCTTAAATGTAACTATTTATAAATAATATTTTTGTTGAAATGGACGCCAATCGCGTCGCCGGTGCACTTAGGCCTTAAAAAATTATACACGCCATTTGTGTCACCGTGCACGAGAGGATTAAGAAAGGGGCTGCATTACTAAAAATTTAATTTGATGGTAAGAGGTGGGTGGTAGAATGATTTTTTGAGAGGAGAGTTGCTGGTGTTGAGAATTTGTATTGGTTGTTATGAGTATACTGTACGAGAGGAAGAAGACTTGGAGAGAGGTGGTGGAGATCAGAGTGGTGCCATTAATGGCAATACTTCAGCCAACAAATGATAAGTTTCAAACTGTGTTGAATTTTCGTGAGCTTAATGCATATGTGAGGTGTCATACTGGTGATGATTTCATTGATGTATGTATGTGGCAAAACAATAGAGGTTTGGTGGCAGATGAGTGGGGTCTCAACTATAGCGGATTTAAAGTCAGCCTTATCTTTAGATTAATGTAGCAGTTTACTTATGGAAGTACCAAGTAGTGAAGTATGGAGAGAGAACCTATTGTTTAACAAGGTTGAGTATTGTGCATTGCTTTGCACCCCAAATTATGACAGTGATCCTCATGAGAGTCTTAAGGAAAAGGAAAATGATGGAGGAGGCTATAGATTTATTTATCAATGATATAGTTGTGGAACTGCGGTAACATCATATGAAGTAATAGAGCATTTGGCCAGGTTTGGGCTGGTTACTAAGCAACCAGAACTGATGGAAAGGGTGAGCTTATTTTTAGAAGAGGCAAAGAGATTCCAGATTTATAGAAGAAAATGAGTAGGAAAGAGCTTGTCTCAGTGTGTTGAAAGTAGTGGGCCTCTATCCTATTGCGGAATGGCTTCAGGTGGCTTGCACTTACGTAAAGAGACGAGCAGAAGATATAAAATGGGATGATGGAATTGGAGGGGAAACAGTGATGATGATTCAGGATTTTGTTGAAAGAGTGAAAAGAGAAGATCCAGTAAGAGGCAGGTGGTATATTCCGAAATCATAGAGGGGGGTCATATAGTGTGATGCAAGTAGTTGGTTGGCCATGGCACCTACTACCCACTGAAAGACTACGACTGAAGACATTAGGATACAACTACGACTGGTCCAGGCGGCTCCGAGCCGAGTCTTCCTTCAGGACGGTTCTTTCCTTATACCTACATCTACACTGAATATTTTGGTGTATTCATTCCACATCTATTGCTATTCCAATACATTCGACAAGTCGAAACATTCCCCACATCTGTATCTTTTTGCCCTCTTTTTTCCTCATATTTGCTATTATTAATGGAAGATCCACAGCTTATGGCCCTCAGTACCCGACATAGAGGGGTGCAAAGAATCTCAAGGGATCTTCTTGACTCCACTATTGGCTTGAGGGCAGACGCGCCAGGTGGTAGTAATGGTTCTGCCCTTAACCTTACACCTCCCAAAAGACCTGCTTCTTTCATTTTTCACTATTCTATCAATCATGGCCTGAACTCTAATCTTTCATGAGTGGAGCAGCACTTGGGTACTTTCCTTCATAACCTCCTCCTCCTATCTGAAACCCAGCTGTCTCTCCATGCTTCCACTGACCCATTTCAAATCTCTCACTGTACCTAGTATACTCATTTTCGTTCTAAAGGTGGGGTCTATGCCTACTGCAACACTAACTCACCTACTGCAAGGCTCATGAACCATGAATCTCCAGAGTTTGATGTTCTCTATCTAAATTCTTTCTCTCCACTACCACTATATTCCATTCCTTCTGGTACTGTTCTCCAAACTCCATCTGTCCTCATGCCATGAGTCCTTATCTTCTCACCCACATGCCGAAGTTCTCTAAATTGGAAACTTCAGTGTACACCACAGTGTGTGGCTTCATTCTTCTCACACTGATGTGGGAGGAAGGGAGGCCCTTGCTTTCTCTATTACTTATGATCTGGAGTAAATTATCAAACATCCTACTCATGTTCCTGATCGACACAAACATGCAGCAAACACTCTTTACCTATTTCTTACTTCTACCCCTTCAAACTACTCTTATCCTGTGATTTCCCTTCTTGGTGAATCTGACCACTCAGTGATCTCGATCCCTTTCATTTTCACTCCCCCTCCACCAATCCCTCCTACTCAGTGCTGCCTTTGGCACTTTGAGTGTATCACACGTGAAAATTTGCTTAACTTCCTTTTTGGCTTCCCTTGGGATGACTACTGCTTTCGGTTCAATAACCCTGATAAGGTAGCGATGCAAGTTGCCGAGATCGTGACCTCAGGAATGGAGATATGCATCCCCTCATCTACAAAAACGATTGTATACCTGCAAGGTTCCTTAACAAGTTTGCAGATGAACTGGCTCCCGTGCTCTGCCGTCATTTTTGCCTCATTCTGTTAAACTGTATTTATCCTTAACCTTGGAAGCATGCTCTAGTTCAACCAGTTCCTAATAACGGTGACCACTCTATTCCTTCAGACTAAAGACCCATTGACCTAACCTTCTCTATTAATAAAGTTTACGAAACTTTGCTCAATGTTCACTTGAAACGCCTTGAATCTAACTCACTTATCTCTGATCACCAGAACGGTTCCACAAGGCAAGATCCACTGTTGACCTGCTGTCCTATCTTACTTATGTATGGCCATCTTCTCTGAGGAACTATGGGGAATCCATTGTCGTTGCCCTTGATATCTCTATGGCTTTTGATAGAGTCTGGCATAAAGCTCTGTTGGCCAAACTCCCTGCCTATGGCTTTACCCCTTCTCTCTGTTCATTGATATCCAGTTTTCTTTCTAACCGTTTTATATCTGTAGTTGTTGATGGTGTGACATCTAGCCCTTTTGCTGTTTCCAGTGTTGTTCCACAGTGCTCGTTTCTTTCATCTACTTTGTTCCTTCTCTTCATCAATGATATCCTACAGTTCCCATCTTCCTCTTTTCTTCATGCCTTTGCTAATGATTCTGCCTTTCACTTTTCCTCTGCTTGTTCTTCACAACCTTCATCTGCTACTCATAATCAGTCTCGTATCACTCTTTCTTCTACTCTTAACTCTGATTTGCAAAAGAATATCTGATTAGGGCACCCAAAATTTAGTTGGATTTAATGCCTCCAAGACACAGTTTCTTCTCCTCCTGATAACCCTATTGTCTTCAAAACTAATGAAATTTACCCTCTTAATTCTATCAACATTTTAGGAATCCACATAACCTCTAACTTGTCTTGGAGAAATAACATAATCTGAATTTCTAAATCTTCATCCATAAAATTGATGGTTCTGTGTCATTTTCGTCATTACTTTTTCTCTTTACAGTTACTTAAAATCTATAAAGGACATATCCGACCTTGCTTAGAATACTGCTCACACGTCTGGGGTGCTTTTTCTTATACTTATCTCCTTGATAGGGTTGAATCTAAGGCAGTCAGACTAATTAATGATTCTTCTCTTACTTCTAATCAGGATTCTCTCAATCTTTACCATAAGGTATCATCCCTTACTCTTTTCTATCGCTATTACTTCCATCGCTGCTCTGATGAGTTGGTGAGTTGCATCCCTCCCCCACTGCCTAGGCCACGTAACACTCACCAAGCGGTCTCATCTCACAATTACTGTGTGGAGATTTGTAGCTCGCGGATTGGTCGGTGCAGCAATTGCTTCTCCCCATACACCTCCAGACTCTGGAGCTCTCTTCCTCCTCCTGTCTTTCCAAATTCTTGTTGGCCTATCTTCCTTCAAAAAGCAGATCTAATGTCATATCATTGCGTAATCCTCCATATCTCTGTTCCTTTGTACTTTGACTATCATTTCTGTCTGTCGTTTTCTTTTGTGTAACATTACCTCATCTCTGCCTTCTCCTTAACCTTTTTCTTTTCCTTCATCTTGGTGTTTTCTGATGCCCGGGCCTTTATTGATGAGGGCAGCTTTTGCCTATCCCAGTGTCACACTCATAAAAAAAAATATAGCGACAGGTGAGATGTTAGAAATGGATGGCATCTTTGTTAAGGACGGAGCATGGTTGAGGAAGAAAGATAACTATAGTCATATTTATGTGTTAGAGCTGGATGCTCTGTTGAAAGCTTTAAAATGGAACATGCAAGAGGTTTAGATTAGATCTGATTCAGCTGCAGTGTTGGGAGGGGTCACCTCCATTTTGTCTGCTGAGAAAAGAGTCCATACAAAGGGAGCTGTGGAGATCATTGTAAAATGCCACCTTGGGAGATTGAGGGTAAGTTTAGGTTTTGGGCTATCATGACAGAACAAGGCCGATATCCTAACCAGAGTGAAGAAGCCTTGGCTTCAGAAACCCGAGAAGAAGAAAGAAGAGAAGGCTGAGCAATGTTGTATGGGATCTCCAGGTGTGAGGGAGTTGCATCAAATGCACCGGGTGGGGGCTGATAGGAAACTATTAGTGGCCAGGAAAATAGATCCTATAGTGGTGGGGGATGAGGTTTGACAAGTGGTAAGAAGTTGCATCCAGTATCAATCAATAGACCCTGCAACAAGATCACATAAGATAGGGGAAATTAGGGCGGAAATTTATCGGAAAAGTTTGGCAATTGATGTGACTCAATATCAGCAAGTGTGATATTTATCTCTGGTAAATTGTGATCCTGGTCAATTCGCAGTCTGGAGAAAGTTAAGGGCATAGACTGCAGAGGAGATTGCAGCTATGTTGAATGAGGTCTAGTTGATGAGTTATTGATGGATAACAACACTTCCTTCCGGTCACTGTCTGAGAAGGATATGTTGGATGAATGAAATATAATCCCATCTTTAGAGCAGCTCATTGAGCTAGTGGAAATGGGATTGTGAAGAGACACCATTGATCTATTTAGGCAATGGTAGAATAGGCTCTTGTAACACCTGCAGAAGCAGTATTCTGGTATAATGCGTCATCTAGGTTGGGACATGATGAAAACATAGTGCCTTAAAGAGCATTATTTAAGTATGAGTGGCAACATCTGTTTAAATAGGTTCTTGAAGGAAACACACGGTTCTGGCCTTAAGCCTATTATGAGAAAATATATACTTATCTATTTACAAGAGACTCTGCACCAGAATATACATATATATTTACAAGAGACAATGCACATGGGCAAATGGGAGAGACTTGCATGGCTAACAGGGCAAGAGACTAATGCACGACTGACAGGGCAGGAATCTGATACACGATTATGGCTGATACACACCTAACTATATATTATTGCAAAAGCCATGCATACACATATCATATATTGTTCAAAGTCTCTAACATCCAAAGTGGTCGTTAGCTATCAGTGTAATGGAAGTCCGGTCTTAAATTCAGACATGCTGGGCGATGGTCAACCTGGCAAGGGGACGGGCGTGGAGATCACACTGATGCTTGACTTGTTCAGTACAAACTGCAGCTTGGCAGTCACAGTCCTCAGTCCGGGCTTGCCATTCCTTGAAGAAGGACTCTTGGTGAGCTGGGACAGAGGACAAAGGGGGCAGCCATACAGCACCTGGACAGGAGATCGACTTGCAGACATGGGGTTTTTGCGTAGCTCAAGGAGAGCCCTGTTGAAATTCCTCACAGCCGATGCTTCCATTGTGCACCGTCTTAAAAATGAGGTGCTTTATAGACTTTGCTGCCTCAGCATGTCCATTTGAATGGGGATTGTGGGGCGAAGACATCACATGGTGAACGACGCAGCATTCCATGTAGTTCCAGAAGTCAGCACTGTAAAATGGTGGGACTCCATCGGTCATGAGGCGGAGGGGAACACCAGCTTTTCAGAAGTATCTGGAGAACATTCTGACAACTCAGCCGTCATGTCGGGTCTGTATGGTATGATCGCCAGTCTGACAATCTGTCTGCATTTACCAGGAATGACTTCCCTGCAATCTGGAAGAAATCAGTGGACAGACTCAAAAGGCTTTGTAGGGTGATCGTCAGATAGGAGGGGTTGCTGTTGCTGGCTAGGCTCCTGAGGGGATCTGTCAGTTTCTGTAGAAGGTGATGGCTCGTCCACCGTGGTGATGGCATTGCATATAATAATGTGTCATACGTGGCAATACTTACCGTGTTTCTTACAGGGAGAAGGAGAAGCTATACTGGAGCCTGAAAAGCTGTCCTGACCCTTGTCCTTTTTCTTGCAACTTCTGTTGCAGTGGCCAGTCTTGTTGCAATTACAGCATTTTGCTCCTTGACTGGGCATACAGGGGTCCTGGTCCAGTCATCTGTATGGCCACAGTTGGTACAGGCACCATCAGGGGCAGAACACCTTCCTGGACCATGTCGGCAGTTGCAAGACTGGCATGAAGAACTGGAGAAAGACTGTGTAGATGGAGTCGGCTGGGAGGAGGCCGTCTTCTGCCGTCATTCCTTCTTGTATGCAGAAACGGCATGTAGTTGACTATGCAAGGCATGAATAACTGAAGCAGTCATACAAGCATCCTCAAATGACCTACAGTACATGATGAATGTGAGGAGGGATACGGCTGCGTCGAGAGAAATAAGGCGTTGTACAAGGTTCTGTTCACAGACTCTCATCAGAATCACCATCTTCAACTGTATCTCGGAACACGTAATAGGATTGCCAGAACACAGGCCTACCATTTCAGCCAAGCTTTTAAGATGGAAATAAAAGTCGTTGAAGGACTCACCGTCAATTTGTTTACAGCAAAGTAGGTCACGATGTCAAATGATCTCTTTCCTGAGATTCTTCAAGTGATCTTGCAAACAGCTGAGTATTTCGTCCACGGTGACAAAAGTGACTGGAGGGATGCCAAATGTGTGCTCCAGAACTTTTTGTAAGTCAAGGGAGATGCAAGTCCAAATCTGTATTAGCTGTTTCTCTCTTGACATTTTATGAAGGTCTATCATATTAGCAAAATTGTGCTTCCTTTGATGCCACTGGCGAAAAACTTGAAACGTTGACTCAGCTTGCAGGGTGGATGGGTTCTGTGGCACTGGTTTGCTTGGAGGAGGAAGAGCAGCTGTGGGCATAGCCGTGAAAACAGGTGTGACAGACTGTGAGTTGCAGGAGGAGGCTCAGGAGGTACTGGTGTATCCTGAGAATTGACACTAACAGACAAGTTCGTCGGGGTTGTGGGGTGGTTAGGTACAGCTTGTGTGGGAGGGAGCTGCGGGTATAGGAGCTGTGCCACTCCACATGTGTGACATTGCCTGTAGGTGTCCCATATATATTTCATTTTCCTCCTGGCGTTGTAAGTCATCATCTATCCTACGTAACTCGTCCTGGTAAAGTCGGTGTTGCTCAGACTCTTGTAGAAACTTCAGAAGTTAAATATATCACTGCTAGTATCCCGTGTGGCTGCAACATTGGGAGTTATTGGCCGTGGGAGGGAGTATGCAGCAGCCTCTGCCTCATTATGAGTTTGTCTCATATTCCTTGTATTCCTTATTTGGAGCGGTGAGGACTTCGTACAGTTCGTCCAGGGCATTTGGAGAGGCTCCGGAACGGATAGAGGAAGGAGAATCAATCATTGTGCAATAGAAAAAGACAGGTAAGGCTCAGAATGAGTACAATCCAGGAAAGTAAAACAGATTCCTGGGAAAAAATAGTTGAAATGTGTGTACTGTACTGACTCACAATACAACACTCGTTGAGCACTATACACTACACTGAAACGTCTTTTACTGCACGTTAATCCAAAAGCAAACCATTGCAAGGGGATTCGATAACCCTAATGTGTAGGCTGATTGCACAAAGTTCGTCTCTTTTCTAAGGCACACACAGCCTGAAAAAATACTCACTTTGCCAAGTTGGTAGAGATTCTTGAAGGAAACGCTCGGTTCTGGCCTTAAAGTCTATTGCAAGAAAATGTATACATATGTATTTACAAGGGACTATACACCTGAATATACATATACATTTACAAGAGATTATACACATGGTCAAACAGGAGAGACACTAGACTTGCGTGGCTAACAGGGCAAGAGGCTAATGCAAAGCTGACAGGCCACGAAGCTGATACACGACTATGTCTGATGGCTAGTACAGTGGTAACGCGCTGGCTTCGCATTCACGAGGTCGAAAGATCGGTTCCCGTCCAAGACCGAGAGTTTAAGCTGTTTACTGGCAGGAACTGCTGTGGTTGGACACCACAGTGGGGGGTTGGGGCTTGCCCCGGCTGACGAATACCCATTGTATAATGAAATGGAAATAAAGTTTGTTTGTTTGTTTGATGCACAACTCTCTATATATTATTGAGAAAGCCATGAATGCACTTATCATGTATTGTTCTAAGTCTCTAACAACTGAAATGGAAGTCAGCTATCAGTAAAACGTACAAGCTAACAGCCGAGTTCGTAATTGGCCAACAAGGTTGTTAGAGGACCACTTAACACTCATATATCCACAACATCCTAGTGTAGTGCCAGCGGTTGTTGGGAAGAAGCAGGAAGGGTTATGTCTATGCGAATTGGAGATGAGGTTTGGGTGAAGCCTCCCAATGGAAAATGCACATCTCAGAGAAGAAGAGAGACTGTGATGGACATGCAC
>JAXCGZ010011745.1:0-2500 GCA_037179515.1 Halocaridina rubra
TACCTGCGGTTATGGTGCAAATGAAAGGAATGAGTAACAACGAATTTTACCGACTAGCACCCAGTGCCTGAGAGTACAAACAAGTACAGTATAGCGGTCGTGCCTGCGTATGAGCGCATATATGGCAGTACCCACAAATAAAATGTCGTAAGTAATACGAACAAGTACAGTATCGCGGTCGTGCCTGCGTATGAGCGCGTATATGGCAGTACCCACAAATAAAATGTCGTAAGTGATACGAACAAGTACAGTATCACGGTCGTGCCTGCGTATGAGCACGTATATGGCAGTACCCACAAATAAAATGTCGTAAGTAATACGAACAAGTACAGTATCGCGGTCGTGCCTGCGTATGAGCGCGTATATGGCAGTACCCACAAACAAAATGTCGTAAGTAAAATTCTGGAGTGTTACCAAAAGGGCACAGATCCTATGCAAAATACACCAACAATAAGCTAACAGCTTACTAGGCAGCCAGATTACACATTTTTACTAGTAGTGAGAAAATTTATTTTCATGTGACAACTCAGACACATGAAAGGCTTAGCCTAGGCTCGATAAATGACACCAAAGTTTTTCTTCCAATCTATGAGCAGTCAATGCTTGAATATAAAACACAATTATAAGCAAAATACTTAATATGCTTTCTCCCAATTCTTAACAAGTATCACCCTTTAACGGATATATAAAACACGAATGCTTTAAAACTCAATCTTATCACGCAAATAAATGAAATTTTATATAACACGTCTTCTCGTCATGCAAAATTTCTAAAGTCTGTTACCACATAATCTCATGTAGATTTCCTGAAATATTGTTTACCACATGGGAAACAAGAAAATATTAGTTACCATAATCAATATTGAAAATAAAGAAAAATTATTTTATCCGCAACGTCTCTAGCGCGAAAATTTTCGTGTGCAGCCTAAGATTCATTCATTTCAATAATCGAGCCAATGGTAATCGAGTTTCATGTGCAATCTTAAAAAGCAAAATAAAAATAAATTTATAAAATCAGTCTGTCTGTTCGGGTCCCTGTTCGGGCGCCAAATCTTGTGGGGGTTTAGGATGCTAGAGTGTTGTTAAGATTCTGTTTTACTAAGGGGACTCAAAGTACCGAGCTCGGTTAAGAGCTCACAAACAGACAGGACAGATATTTGTACTTGAACACCCCATTTCTATTACCATTAGTCGGTTAAATGAAACTCAGAATTCAACTTTCTTTTAATTTTGGAAATGCAATGACATTAAAAGAATTGAATTAAATTTCTCAAATTAAATTTTATGAAATGCTGCCTCGAATCCCGGAGGTGGTGAGTACGATTTTGTTTCCCGGCACCACGGATGTATGCCAAGACTTTGGCCTCAACTCGATGATTACCTCTGTCACACAGGCAGAGTAGAATACAGGACACTGCAATTTCAGAAACAGAAATGACACACTGTTTATAATGGGAAACTGAAAGCATGAGCACACATATAATGAGTTTCCAATGTCATTCTACTGGATGGTTATTCACAGCTAACCAGAAATATTTATGCTACCATAATAGCATACAAAACCATTAATTCTTTACTGGTTTTAAGAAAACAATATATTCACAATAAATGAAGAATAAGCAAGACAAATACAGTACTGTATGTATTCCTTAAATTGTGGGCAACCACAAAAGTTGCAATGCTTATTACTGATTAACAATTAATATGGTAACACTCTATTTAGGATAAAGGAAGAATCTACGAGATAAATACAGTATTCATTCACTTTTAGTTATCAAGAACTTTGCAATGAAAAAAAGGGGTGCAAAACCACCTTTTGAGGTATTTGCAACTTATAACTCAAAACACTTTATCCCCAACATATGAAGAATTAGCAAGATAAATACGGTATGCATTCATTAAATTGTGGTTAGCAAGAAATATTTGCAAAGCCAACTGGGAAAAATTACCTTTTAAATATTTGCAATTTTGTTTTTTGGCAAATAGCTTTATTGACGAGTTTTTGAAGTAAAACACTTTATTTACGATGATAGAAAGGGGTGAAATGAAATTAGAATTTATTAGGAAGAGAGATAGATTTTTACGGGCTCATAACCAGTCTTCAGAGGATGAGATTTTCGTTTATCACATTCAGTGAAAAGAAACTTCTCAGCAATATATATCAGCTGTAATTTACAGGTTAAGGAATTAACTTTGGCATGTGAGATTCCAGTTTGGTAATCTACAAAATTTCGTGTGACTTGGAAGGAAATCAGAGAATAAAAATCCATAAGATTTATCCAGTAACGAATGTAACTAATTCTCGAAAATAAACCAATTTGCTTGACCCACGAGCTTTACCATACACTATCCCTCACCTTGTTGTGCTAGATGAATTCCTTGTTGTGCTAGATGAATTCCTGTGAAGATGCCACGCAATTAAGATTTGAAATAAACTTAGACTACCCAGGCGAGATGTTGCCTCTGGGCAGTCTCGGCGCCAAAAGAGAGCGTCTCCTTG